>APFE031125484.1:0-10180 GCA_000404065.3 Pinus taeda | reverse complement strand
AGCTTCAATGCTAGTTGCTTCATCTCCATTTCCAGTCCAAACATCAACACAAATTTGAGAACCATAGCTAGTTTAAGCTACTCATGCTGCTACTGCTAGAGAAACTGATGTTAGGTCTATTATTGGTGTTACTGGTGCTAGGTCGGGAACTGCTACTACTGGTGCTTAGTAAACTGCATAGTTTGAGTCAAAAGCTCAATCAGACTACTTAAACCGATGGATCTGCTTTCAAGCTTCTCTATCTGGCTTTGGATTCTGGATCTCTTGGACCTGGGTTAAAAACTCATACCTCTCTAGCTTCTGGCTCTGGGTCTGGATCTTGACTGATGGGGACTATAAGCATCCTGTATATGCGCTTCCCTGTGGCAACCGACTGTGAATGACCGAAGTGGGAGGGCTATTGGCTATTGGCAATAACTTGAAAGCCTTGTGCATTGATGGAAAACATCTTTCGAGATGGGTGGTCCATCGGGCGAATGAAAGCCCTCCAACTCTAACTCTTACTAGAAATAGAAAACTCTACCTAGAACTCGACGAAGGAAATCGAACCTCTCGAACCTATACCCTCGACCCTCGACCTCTCCACCTAACAAAGCTGATCATTTCCAGGGGGTCATTGCAAGCTGCTCAGCTGAGATACAATCATTGACAGGAGGTCGATAGCCAGAGTCTAATTGCCAGAAGGTGGTCATTGTCTGATCATAGTATAGTTTATCGATCATAGCCAGAGGGGCAGTGCCGAGAGAAGAAGGAAGCCCCCATCAAGGGCTGAAAGGAAGGACAAGGCCCCCCCATCAATAGTCGAGATAGAAGGGCCCTATCAATCCACCGAATAGAAGATTGATTATGTTACCATGGCCCACACCTGAAGACATTGGAACCATGTTGGTTACATACAAGCATATCAATTAAGCTAGGTTATCGCCAGACGATATCGATCTATCGGTTGAACGGTTGAATACCTGGTTCTTTGGAGCAGGCACAAAGTCTTGTTGGAACAGAGTCAGGAAAACCTTCTCTTTCGTTTGTGGATTTCGCCTAAGAGAATCTCATCTTTAGGGGGTCCGAGGCATGAATATTATACTCATCGGGAGCTAGAATTGGATTTTCTCCTTGCCCTCAGAAGCGCAAGCCCTCCGGACCTTAATGAACTATACCCTTTGACAATGTTTTATCTATGATAGCCGAGCATAGCCGATAGCCGACAGTCGATGCCAGGTGTCGATCCAATAGGAGATCCCCAGGAAGGAGGTCCCGATTGATGGTTGTCGATACCTCGAACCTCGAACTCACTTAATGTGCTATGAAACACACGTACTTTGAATGGATGCCCATGGCGATCATTACTTACGATGCACTTGCTTTGAGCACGCCAGACACTTTGTGCGGGTAGTCCCAGTAAGCAAGCGAGGTGGATGAGGCTTGATAGTGATTGATTGATAGAAAACATCTTCCGAGATAGGCGTTGGACGAATGACAGCCTCACCACTGGCCTAGAGAGAGGATAAGGTCCCACGATACCCGACTCACCTTCAACACACGCTACATCCGAGACATAGCCCTAGACCTAGACCTAGAACTATTCCTCGATAGAACTATTCCTCGAACTCTTCCTCGATATAGACCCCCTACCCTACATAGAACTATACCTCGACCTCACTTAAAGCTACGGAACATTGAAATGCTCCTAACCGGCCTGGACTGCACAGTTGGGCTTATCAGTTTGACTTGGAGACTCGGCTTGACTAAACGGTTCGAAACAATGCTAAGAAGAAAGATGCATTACTTATAATGCACCTGTCGAGGATCATCGACAGACACACGGTTTCATTCACACTTGTCAAGGAATGCCAGTCAGCAATGGGGAGTAAGTAGCACCAGTTAGTAACTGATTGATTGCCCACATCGGCAGAGAGGGGCGCGGTCCAACAGCGCATATTACTTAGGGGCGAATGAGCACAGCTTGAGCGGTGGCAGCCTTACCAATTGATACGGAACAGGAGTTACTACAGCTACTCACAAGGAGGGGCCTAATAACAGGGGCTACAGGTGGGACTTATCCACAGGGGAATAATTCACAGGGAGGGACCTAATCAATGGACCTAATCAATGGGCCTAATCGAAGGATACTAATACACACAGGGAAGGGCCTAATCAATGGGGTTCCTCAATGGGGGGCTCTGCTCTATTCAACTTTTGAGCTACTCGGCTGAGGGTAGCCAGCTTGGGCGTGTAAAGTAGCCGTAAAAAACACGCAAATGGCCTTTCAGACGATATTCCACTCTACCAACGATTCATGCATCTGGGAAAGGGATGAGGTTCGAGGGCCCTCACCCATATGATGAAGTGAGCGTTAAAACCCTCACCATCGGAATGGTGAGCGCCTACCGGCCCTCTCCTTAACAGTCAAGCCCCTACCGGTCCTACACCATCGGAATGGTGAGCGCCTACCGGCCCCTCTCCTTGACAGTCGAGCCCGATGGCGGCCTTATTAGTCGAGCGTGCTTACGCACCCCTGTCGTTAGGGTTTGGCTTATGGGTAGGGGGCATCGGAATGAGTGAGTACCCCTATGAAGGTAAGGCCCTCACCCCTATGATGGATGAAGCGATAAATCGATGGCGGCCTTAAGCATCCCGAGCCCTCCCGTTAGGGTTTGCTTATTGGGTTGGGGGCATCGGAATAAGAGTGAGTGACCCCTAAGAAGTAAGGGCCCTCACCCATATGATGGATGAGCGATAAATCCCTCTATTTTTGGGAAAATAAGAGCGATAAATCGATGGCGGCCCCCCCTCCTCAAAATAAGTAACTAAAAGGCAGTGAATGTGCTACCGCCAACCCTCACCATATGAATAGTGAAGTGGCCCCTAAGAAGTAAGGGCCCTCGAAAGCGGGAGCTTTGAAAGCCCTTTCTCTGAGGCAGGTCGACTTCATGGATTCTGAAATGCCTCCCTCGGCTCCAAGCTCCACCGGTCGGGTCCACACTGACAAGGCATTCCTATTTGTATGAGCCTAGCTTGCTTGCTTGAATGTTGTACCTAACAGTCGGTCTCGTTCCCCTCCGCCCGTTCATAAGATTGCTTGCCAGCCCACTCTGATGAATGAGGGAGATGAAAAGCATATATGGGCATATGTCATTATTGACCGATAAGAGAGATAATGACATATATAAAGAATGACCAACGGGAAAGGAAGGCATGGCTCAGCTTGGCAGGTGAGATTGCTTGGCAGGTGAGAGGGCTTGTAGGTAGGAGCGTAATGACACATATCGATGCATTCATTCTTATATACGTATTACGCTTTAGCAATCATGCATCTATGGGCATATGTCATTATGCAATCGAGATCTCGAACTGAATGACATATCTCGAACTAATTAGTTCATTTCGACCAGTGATTCCAACGATTCCAGTCATGAATGAGAGATATTATATATGTCATTACACTTTATTATCAATGCATATATGGGCATATGTGATTTTCATCTCCCTCATTCATCAGAGTGGGATGGCATAATGACATATATAATATATGCTTTTTCATCTCCCTCATTCATCAACCCCCGATCGGCATCCATGGGAAAGAAAGATAGGAGGGGTAGACCTGCTGAACCTGTACGAAGAGGAGTTCTACTCAGGCAGGGATGAAACGAAGGAAGGAACTACTTGTCCACATCGGGCAAGGGTGAGAAAGCGAACTCTCGACCAACGCCTTTTAGTTACTTATTTGAGAGCCCAATAAGTAAATTGAACTCTCAATAAGTAACTAGCTTGATGGTCGAGCCTGCTTGCGCATCCTTACCGTCAGACGACGACAGAAGGAAGCCCTTACCACCAGAAGAAAGAGTTTATCTTCTCAGGATACCCGAGTCACCATCACAACTTTACACATCCACCCAGTACGGTACTACAACGCGGTACGTCACGGAATGACCATGTGAGGCACACTGCCTGCTAATCGATACTACTTGTTGCTTACCGAAGGGAAGTCTCTTGCTTACTTACGCTAAACATACCTAGGGATTTGAATAAATGATAGGACACAGTGGACCTGCTTCTCTCTTGTTGCTTGCTGACATGCTGCTGGATGTATCGGAGTGGCCGGGGGGAGGTGATACTTAGAAACCATTCCCCAAAATCACCCATTGCAGCCAAGTTGACAACAGGCCGAGGTTGAGCCTAGTTCCCAACAGATGACGAGAAGGACCACATCAATGGCCGAGAGGCACTTTGATTCAAAGCCTTACTGGCTTTCTGTCTGTCTGAAAGGGAAATGTAAGTCTGGGTGGCTGGAATGGGCATTGGAATAAATGGCTGGCAGAAATAGTGGGGGGCAAAGCTATCAATCAATTTGTGGGGGGCTAAAATACTAGTTCTGCTCTTTGGGATATCACATCTGACTTGATTCCTCTTACTGGGTCTAGGTTGGGATTCGTAAGCCCTGCAAAGTTTCAGGTTATATTGGCCAGAAGAGGATGTTGAAAGTAGCGAACCTGGATATGAGATTGAACTAGTGGAGAAAGTAATTCAACAGCAGATCATGTTATAGTTCTTTGTTCGTTTCATTCTTTCTTTGGATCAACGCCTTTTCCCTTCCCGTCATATCATTGAAGGTTGGTGGAGTCCTTAAGGTGGCTACTAGATAAGTTGGAGTGGGCTAGGGTTTAATATACATATGAATCTACTGCTGGCGAAACTAGCACTGGCTTTGGAAAAAGTAAGGATGCGTAAGCAGGCTTGCCCACTGGGAAAGGATGCGCAAGCAGGCTCGACTAATAAGGAGAGGACTATCCAACCATAATAGATGCAGCGGGATATGGGTCTTCTCAGAAGAAGAGATCCTAGGCGAGCTTCTGATGAACTCAATCTCAATCAATGGCCAGCTGGACAGCGCCGCAGTCTTGAATGATTATGGAGAGCGATATATAAGTGGAATGCGACATAGTTGTTGGACGCGAAATCCCTCACCATATGAATAGGAGTACCTACCGGGCTCGACTCGTAACCTCAGCCGAGTCCTAACAGGCCCAACCATATGAATAGTGAGTGACCCCTATAAAGGAGTAGGGGCCCTTCCCAGTCACGATCTAGGTAGGAGCAATGGTCCCAGTTATTCGATGATGGATCACCCCAGTTAAAGCAGTGAAGCCCCGACCCAGGAAGCAAGCGGGAGAAGCGGTGTATTGGATAATTATGTAACTAATGCTACTTCTATTCGAGGTGGATCATCCTATTACTGGAAGGTAGGTGGAACTTTGTTGGTCATTAGTTTCTTGCCTGTCTGGCGGACGCAGCCATCGATGAACCACGAATTGTTCAATCACATATTGAACTACAATTACTTATATATCGCTTAAGGCTGCCGATCGTTTGGGGTGATTGCAACTTGGTTCGATCATTAGTTCATGTAGTCAACGGTTCTGTTCAGGGCTCCTCCATTATCAATGCAGTAAGTTCTGCTACTTTCGGCTTATAATAGTTGTGGGTGGGAGTAAATAGTTGAACCCCGTGGGACACAATCCCCTCTGCTCTACACTTTATAAGAGAGACACACGGACCGACACAATAGACTACTTCGACCTGGCTATCGACCTAGTTATCTTTTACCTACTCCAGCTATTCGCTAGCGGTCAGACTCTTATTATACCATGCGATCAAGGGCCCCGTCAATTAGGCATTTCTTTCACCTATTTTTTATGCACACCAGTCGCGTAGAGAAGTAAACTAGTCTATCATGGTTTGTCATTACGGCTTCATAATTCCCATCATCTACCTAGATCGGGTGACCCCAAACCTAGTGTGAGGGAGTTGACTAATTATTCCCGCACTATCGTATCCCTTTTTTCTTAATATAAAAGAGTTGCATCTTTAGGTATAATAAGGTTGTATAGTCATTAGTTTTGAACTTGTTTCAAACACCTAGTTTACAACTTTACCTAGTGCCAGTTGAGTGGATGCTGCATGCTTGATCTGGGGTAGCTCAGTATCAGTGTGTATCGATTCCTGGTTAGTTTCTCATCCTTCACCTTTCATTGGTGAAACTCATGTAGTCATCTTGACATTTTCAGGGTGTTGTAGTCACTTTTTTGTCTTATCTCTCTGTTACTTTGTATTATACGTAATTACGTATAATAAGGGTTCAACCGATCATAGGGCTCTTAGCTGGACATTCTATCCTTTCCCACCAGCCAGCGATCCCAAGCTAGCAAGACCTGCGAGCAAGATCCATCAGAGTTACGCTCCGGAAGAGGGGAGTTCCACTAATCTAGCTCCAGTATACCCATCCAAAGTTTTGATTGGCCCATCCGACTAGACTAGTCGAGTTAGACCCGGAGGAAGGCAACAAGGAGAAAAGCAGGGTTATAAAAGCAGGGAGATCAAGGAGGCAGGGAACGAGGAGCTACAATCCAATACTCCCTTATTCCCACCTCCGATCGAGCATTCTTTCTTTCTTTAGTTAGCCCTCGGTCCAGCTAAGCAATCTAGCTACCCTACCACAATCTCACTACCGGGATCTAAGAAACGAATTTCTTCGACGAGCTTCCATCCTTGTTCAACAACCGTAAGTGAGGTAATGGACGAGCTTCATTCTCTTCATCGCCCCACCTGATCGATGCTAATCGGAGGTGTAGGCTAGGCGGCTCCTACTTTCAACCAGAAGTCCAGCGCCAGCAGCAGCACCAACTCGAACCAGTGGCCAAAGCTAAATCACTCGAACCAGTGGCCAAAGCTAAATCAAGTCCAAAGCTAAGGGCAAACGAGCCCATTCATTTTTGGAGGTCTAGGCCACGCGACTCCATCGGTCCTACCTTTTTGTTCTCTGGCCCCAGTCGACCTAATCGATGCTCCCTCCCAGAGAATCTTATTTGGCTATTCGGTAAACTATCTATAGTAGACTAGTTCATTTCATCCGAAGACGTTGGCTGGTGCCTGCCCTAAAGGCGTTCATTATTGGCTCCTAAAGGTGCGAAGCCGCCAGAGATGAAGAAATAGGATGAGGCAAGGTGCGAAAGCCGCCAGAGAAGACAATAGGGAGAAGGCAAGGTGCGAAGCCGCTTTGTCCCTCCGGGGGGCAAGGAAAGTTTTCTCTGCGCGGTGTCTCATCGCTGAGTCCATATCCCCCGGAAAGACCCCTACTTTATTGATAGGTCGATAGCTGTCTTTTTCACTAGTTGGAGGTGGCATGAAAAGGAATGTATTAACAACGTGTGGGGCAAGTGAGGGGGACCTGCTGGCAAGACCGATTGGCAGCTCTTGTCTGAACTCCCTATCCCCGACTTACCAAAGCAAGGGAGACTAGTCATAGTAAGCTAAGCGAATGAAGAATCTCATTAATGTGAGTGGTAAGGTAGGCGGGCAAGACAGAAGGGAAGGTAGACTTGAGAGGGAAGCAAGCCATAACTGAAAGCAACCTTTTCTAAGCTCTAAGCTAATTCATGCTAGTAATGATTCCATAGTCTTCTTGATGATAGCTAGTTGTCAGGCTAGCAAGAGAGGGATACCCGAAAGCAAGCAGGCAAGTGGTTCTTGAAGGCTAGTGGTTATGATAAACTAAGCACTTCCATCCATAAGCAGTGGTCACGCGAATGCCCCGGGGGGTCAAGGTGTGCCAGTTTGCAATCCCTCTTTCCGCTACATGAAATGCAAGTTTCAGAGGCGAGATCGAGTGCATCGATCTCATCTATGATATGTCATTATGGCATTCATTCATTATATATGTAATTCCGTATTCTTAGGGTTATATTCAGTCTACGCAGGGCACTAACACTCCGCTCCCAGCTTGGGCGTGTCAAGTAGTCGTAAAACGCACGCAAATGGCCTTTTAGACTATTTCTTAGGTCTACGCAGGCTCCGCTCCCCATCTTGGGCGTGTCAAGGAGCCGTAAAACGCACGCAAATGGCCTTTCAGACTATAACGGGGCTCTACCAACGATTCATGCATCTGGAAAACGCTACTGGAATGTGAGCAATTTCTTCATGCACCATTTCAGGAATGACATAGATAATGATCGTCAGAAATGACGGATATAATTGGAAATCTCATTCTCAGAGTTGGGCAAGAGCTTGAGGTAGGAGATTGCGGTCCCCACCTACGACTAGGGGCTGGGGTGGTAGAAAAATGCGAGCGCGCTGCTGGGAGGTTCAACCCTAATCAGAAGCTAGATAGGGTAGTAGAAGCTTTACCTCACCTAATTAAGCTACTAATTAAGGGAAGCTCAGAAGGTTGTAAGGAGAAGCTTGATCCTATAATTGATCCTATCTCATTCAGCTAAGAAGCCTGGAATACTACCTCTCATTAAGCTAAGAAAAGGTTGGGAAGCCTATCTATCCCACTCATGAATTAGTCTCGTAGTGAGTAAGTCAGATTAGTTAGCCAGGTAAGGGCGTAAGCTAGTCATATAAGGTCGTAAGCTGCTAGTGAGAATGAATCTCTTCATGGGTCGTAGCTAGGAATCAGAGAGAGATTGAAAGGTCTTATGCTATGTAGCGTATATAATATCATGAGAAAAAATAATCTTTATATATGTTCATTATTTGACCGATAAAGATGGGCGGAGGTTTGAACATATTCTTCCTCACATATGAATAGTGAGTCCCTACTGGGCTTATTCTTGCCATTTGAGGATGCACAAGGTAGGCTCGACTTGATAAGGAGAGACCGGAGGGGCTCGACTGTTAAGGATGAGGATGCCACAGCAGGTCGGACTGATTAAGGAGGAGGGAACTTTAGTTTGCTCTCAATCTAAGGAGAGGAGGCGTAAGCAGGCTCTCAATCTAACCCCCCCCACCAAAAGGACAGGGAAGGATACAGATAACGGGGAATAAGCGAGTCTATCCATGCTTCTATGCTTCTACGCTTCCATGCTTCTACGCTTCCTTATCTTCAGCGATAACCATTCCTTGCCTTTCACCCGATAACCATTCCTAAGCCCAATCACCATATCTGCAGCGCGGCGGGTAAGACCAATCCTTCAATTAGCCATGCAGCCGCTTAGCTAGGTCTGGGTATACCACCCACAACCATCACTATGAGGAGGTTCCACTAGCAAGAGGGATTTGAACTAATAGCTTCATCAACCCATGGGGGGAGATCCATTGACGCTCTCATGGGGGATATGCATATTTCAAACTTGCAGCATGGGCCCGTGGGATATCAATTAACCTTCCAGCATGTAGGAGTACGTGCATTAGGAGTACGTGGCAAATAAGCCGGTTGGGCGCATTACATCCAGCCAGCCAACATGAGTCCTTAATAAGAGGTGCGGATAGGTCAGTACCACCCAGGAGGGTTTATTAGTTGCTAGCTGGTAAGCCAATACTAGTATAATAATCCACTTGGGTCCTTGTCATCGAGATAATAGAATATCCTCCTTAGTTCAAATAAAGGTTACCACGTGCCCAGCAGGCAGTTCGTGAGAGGTATGAGTTCGGTAACGTCCAGCATGAGCCCGTGCGTGGTATATCCCCTTGGGCATTGTTACCAGCATGCATGCATGAGAGAGAGTCCATGTGGTTAGTAAGTGGCATCCCTATAGGAGGAGCACTATGGAGGTAGATTTCATAGAGGTGACCAACCAGTATGAGTCCTGCCTGTTCAAGAGGGTATGATCTAGCACCCACCCATTTGAGGTGTCCTTTATGGGTAAGCACCAATCCCGTTGTAGAGTCGCTTAGTGAGGTGAGTTAGGCCAATAGTGAGTCGTAGGGCGTTAACTACATCCCACATCATGAGGCCGTGTGAGATCCATACAACCCCACAACCAGTATAATCCTCCATCCATGTTCGTTGTTGTGGGACCACCGACGCGTACCGGACCGAGGACCATATTCCCAAAAACCTTACCCATAGGACTACCGACAGGTTCCTTAGTCCAACAAGTTGTTCCGCATGTATACGTCCTTGCCATTAGTCTGATAACGAAGTAGTAGTCTGTATAAAGAAAATAGTATTCTATTCTCTCTGCAGAGCCTCCGAGTAGTAAAGGCCCATCACACTATGCATCTTAGTAGCACTAGTCAATGTGTCAACCCCCTCCCCCTATAACTAGTATGTTTAGGCTTATGTCCCGTTTCACCATTCCCCTAAAGCCGGTATTAAGGGAGGGGCGATAGAAAGAAGCCATTCATCCCAAGCCATCAGCCAAACCCACCAAAGTGATTGATTTGACTTTGATTGGTTATT
>APFE031125481.1:959-24604 GCA_000404065.3 Pinus taeda | reverse complement strand
ATGAAAAATCAAGCTGGTAGTCTCGGTTTTGAGATCCAGTGGGAAATCTCTGTGTATATGTGTTTTATGGGTTATGCTCTCGCATTTTTTTATTTTCTTGTGATTTAGAATTCGTATGCAGGTAATTTCTGTACGGGGTTAAAACCTACAATGTTCCTCCTCTTCGCAACCCTAATCTACTGAGGATTGCAGGTAACTATCAATGTTTTCTTGATTCTTTCTTTCATGCAAAAGGTATCAAACTCCTTTGGGGTATATTCTTCTCCATTGTCGTACCTTAACAACTTAATCTTTATACCTATTTGATTTTATACAAGACCCTTAAACTCTTGAAACTTCTCAAAGTCATCGTCCTTGCTTTCCATGAAGTCTATGACCTCCTAGAAGAATCATCAATAAAATATTCTTAGTAAAATTTGAAGACATGTGCCCAAATACATTTGAGTGGATTAGGTCAGAAACCCATCTTGACCTATCTTCATTACCAGGAAAACATCCTTCACATGCCTGCCAAGTGCACAACCCTTGCACACTCCTTTCTCCTCAGCCTTGAAGATTGGCAATCCCCACACCATGTTCTTCAATATTGGCAACATTCACTAGAGAAAGTGACTTAGTCTCTTTTGTCAAAGCTCACGCAAGTTGTCACTATCATGCCCTAAAGTTATTTTAGGATTCCCTTTGCAATTTAGGATGAGGACTTGTTGATCTTCAAAGTTAGCCATATATGTAAGCTCTATCATCACTGAGACTGGAAAGAGATTTTTAGTTATGATAAGTACATACAAGACATCAATAACTTAGTAAGATTAAGGATATCATTTGATGGATCCCACTTTTGCAACTGGATACATGGCATCATCACCAAGTTCTACTAATGGTACTCTTGTTAGAGTTTGTATGTTTGCAGGCTCGACTATCCACATACTAGTTGACATCAGACATGATGTCAGATGATAGGCATCAGACCACTGAGAAGTGTATCTCAAGATTGGATGAAAGCTCATCCAGTTGAGTTGATGATTTTGCACTCCTTGTAAGTCACTTATGGTGTTAATTTGATCTCAAACCATTACCATATGAAGGTGAAGGGTTCAATTTAGATGAGGCGATGAAAGATAAAATTCTGGTCTCGGATGCAATTTTTAATGAAAGTAAGATCTTGGATTGAGCACTTGGGAATTAAGTTTTGCATGCCTTTGGTTTGAATAGATTATTTGATTGTATTACATTTAACATTTACATTTATTTTTTCATTCAAATTTGGCTATAGTTAGATCACCTAACATATCACATTCTCTTTTCATACATGCTCTTCTTCCATATGCGCTACCGCCTTACGGCGTTTCCTTTACAGCATATGGTGCAAATGCTAGTTTAATAATTAGACAATAAATATTAATATATTAAAAGGTCTTTCTTCATTAGATAAAAATATATATCAGTTAGGTTTATGATAAATCTATATTTATTGTTTTTAATTATCCTGACAAGCTAGTTTAGTTTGAAATAGGAATTTGATACATTTATTTTAGTTATCCATCATTATTAAATATTGAATACTTTATTTTTTTATACTATTAAGCATAAATTAAAAGCTGTTTTATTTTATATGTTAAGGATTTAAACTCCATAAAATATATTAGAATTTAATAACTGATTGTCACAAAGTAAAAGCGGATTTTTTTTCAAAAGGAATTATGTTTGTTTTTACCTTTTAATTAAATTAATTAATTTAAAAAAAAGGTTATAAGTTTGGCAAGACTATGTCTTCATCATTTCCAATATATCACCCCGGCCAGGGAGGGCAGGACGATGTCCTCACATCAAGGACACGACAATGACTTCACATCAAGGACTGTCTTTAACAAGGCACCCTATCACCATCAATCACCATCAAGGAGATACGTCTATCCAAGGCCCCGTCGACTATATTTTAAAAATTGTTATATGAATAAGTTTGATATGAAATGAGTTATTGTATTTTGGGCATATGGTATTGGTAAGCCATGATATTGGCCCATGGTATTGTAATGAAATCCCTCCATGATAATGTTGAAATGAAACTCCATGGTTAAGAATCCTATTACACATTTTTTAAATATACATGTGTTTTTCCTACAAAATGTATGTGTTAAACTCATATATATCCTTTTCATAATTAATAATCGTAATAAATTAATAGTTTAAAATAAACTTTTAATTTCGCTAGTTCTTATAAGTTTTTTAATGTTGGTAATGTGAGATATAAGATGCTTACAATGGATTCGTGTTGGTTATCCATTTAATTTAATTATTAACAATTAATTTAATTTAATTATCAGTAATTATTAAGTGGATGGTGAGGAGTTAATCTCCATGGGATATTCTAGGATATTTTTTGTAATTAGTAATTAAAGGTTGAATTATATTTGAAAATTAGTTATACCATTTCTTTCTTTCTAGCTATATTAATTAATCAAAACATATACCATGTGAAGAAGAGTCATGTGAAATGTATTTTTTTTGGACATGTTGTATTGATCGACCATGATATTGGCCTATAGTATTGTAACAAACCCTATTGACAGATTAAGAATCTCTATGAAAAAATGAAAATGAAATTCCTTGTTACATTTTTTTTAATGTATATATCTTTCACTTATATTGATTTATTTAATTAAAAATAATGATGATGATGATGATGATGATTAACATCCACTAAGACCAATCTGGTCTATCAGACCTCAAGAAAAGAGAGCCCAATTGTCATTCTTGAAAATCTTGTTTTCGTGATCCAGGAGCAGGGAAGGAAGCGATCCAAGATCATTATAGTTGGGCTTACTTATTAAGTAAAGAATATTGGAGGTGTGGCTGATGATAGGGAGTTCTGAGCAGATGTGGGTAAGAGCTGGGTAGTCTAAAAGGACATGCTTTTCATCTTCCACCTTCTTATTCTATCACAAATCTGACAAATTATATTGTCCCAGGGAGTCTTACGGGTAGACCACCACCCGATCTCACTCTGAAGCTCATGAGAATTAGTCCTAATCCTAGCGATGTCCATTTTCTTCTTAGTGCTAGTCAACATAGTGATAATTCTGGTTATCAAGGGTGGGGTTGATCACCTCCTTATAGTACCTTAGGTTCCTTTTACACACCATCTCCTTAGCATCCCACATCTTTTCCCAAAATTGTTGGAAGTAATGCTTTCGTGTCATGTGTAGTTGTCATTATGACTCTCTAGGCATCAGTGTAGAAACTATTGATTGCTATGTTATGAGTAAGAATCATGATCTAGATGTTTCGAAGTGAGTGCGTTATGTCCTTTATATTTGTATCTCTTGTGATCAATGAAAAATATTAGGGTGTATTTTGGTGTTATGTGTAATCGTTCCCTCTGATCTCTCTCATTTCTAATGTGGTATCAGAGCTAATGAGGATCAAGATCTCAGATTTGTCTGAGTTGATCAATTGAATAGTGTGTGCATGGTTCATTGTGATGATATCTATTTTTGGAACGATTTTTGGAACAATCATTGATTGGTTGAACACTGAATTTGAGCATTATGAGGATCCAACGCAATGGTGCAAAGTTGTTCCTGAAAAAAGTCGCAGATCTGCTTAAAAGTCATCACCCTAACATAAAAAGGACCAAGATCTGCATGGGATTCAAGATCCAAGGGTTCCACCATTGGCAAAGTCGTAGATCCTCATTGTGGCACATTTTTTTGGGTCTCCTCGTTGTATTTGCACCATATTAGGATTTTTACCATTCAATCAGTTTTTGAGGAGCAATGGATTAGAGAGAGCGTGAAGGCATAAGAGACAACCTAATAGATAACATGTCATCAATGTCAGACTTTGAGAATTAAACTACGATGTGGGACAATGCAGTTGAGCATTGTTGAACACTCTAATGCAAGGGGAAGGTCCATGGGTGGAAGATCTCACATTCATCAGATTAGATCGACTAAAGGAATTTGTGTGTTGCAAGTTAAATTGTAATAAGGTTCAAGCTTTTTACAGTAGCATGGGAAAATCGACATGCTCAGCCGCAAGGGAAGAGTCTCACTCACTTGCATAATATTATATTGCTCCAATGCCCAAGCCAACAATGATTAAATATTCCATAATGTCTCTACCAACCTCTTCCCCTTCAGATGTTGTGAAAACTTCATTTTGTGGCAATTATTACAACCACAATTTTCCACGTTTAAGTAGAAACACTTCCTATTATCTTGGTCTCATTAGAAGTACACGAGGTGATGGGTATTGCATCAATAAATTTGATCACTATTGGATGGAAGCCATCATTATAATAGTCAAGGACGGAGGATGGATGTCACTAAATGCATTATTTGATTGTGATTTTTTGGGTTCTTGAAAATTTCCAATAATTGTGGGAAGAGTTTGAGTTTAGTGGAGAATGGTTAATTGGTTTTGTTTTCAAAAGCATTGTAGGTTTTCTTTTGGGTTGTGCTTTTACATGTGTGCAAGATTGTAGTGAGAGGATATATTTATATATAAATAATGCAAGGTTATTATTATTTAAAATAAAATAAACTTGTGAGAGATGGTGTTGGTGTTTGTGCTTTTATTAGCAGTCAAAAGGGTTGGTGGTTCTTAAAATGAAGCCCCAGTGTCTAAAACATCAATTAATGCATGTTTTTATTAGTTATAAAAAGGGTTAGTGGTTCTCAAATTGGAAGCCCTAGTGTCCAAAAAACGATTCTTGTAAGGTCAAGTTTTCTATCAACATTTGAACACATTCAATATCTAGACCCCCATCCTAGCAACTGGTAGAGAATCGAAAGAAAAATATATTACACTTGGTGGTTGGTCCATAGGATGGTTCATTAATTGATAACTCTTATCGTGAAAGGCCCGATGAGCCAATGTGCCAATATTGTTGATCTTTCAAAGTTTGTCAACGATGACCAGAGGCAGTTACATTTTAAATTGAGGTCAAGTGACAACTCAAAGATGTGGTTGTGAAAGAGCAGTGTTTGCGAGATTCTAGAGTGGATGTGGGTGCTGATGAAGACCAGTCAGAAAAAGATTTATTTACTGTTGTAATATGTGTTTTTAATATTACCCATGTAAGCATTAGGGGAGTGTGTTGAAAGTAATTCTTCCATCTCATGTCTACTTATCATTGTGAGTCCTTAGGCATCAATCTAGAAGCTGTTGATTCCTACGTTATGAGTTAAATTAATGATCTAGATGTGTCAAATTCAGTGTGTTATTTCCTTTATATCTATATCTCTTGTGATCAATGAAAAATATCATAGTGTGTTCTGGTGTTGTGTGTAATTGCTCTCTCTTATCTCTCTCATTTCTAATAAAAACTCGAGGTAGTAGTATCTTTGATACTTTCCTTGCTTCCAATGATGGTCTCCTCCTTAATACCTCGAAGGTTGAGCCAATACTAAGCACCTTGATGCCACCCGCACTTGAGGCACAGGTAGGGGTTTTGAATAAATTTAGAAGCAATTTCTAGGAGCCTCTTGGATTCCATATTGTGAAGCTTCTTCTTATACATCATATATCTAAACATAGTCACACTTTCAATGGGGGACAGGTCATGTTAGAACAAGAGGATAGGATAGGGAGTATTTCCATTAATATTGAGGTTATAGGTTATGAATTTCTTTCAGATCATATCAATCTTTCTCCATGACTCCATAGATATATTGCACACCCAAACTTCACATCCATATAAGATGGTAGGGGTGATGACAATCTTAAATAGGAACATTATTTTACTCCAAATGTAAATTTCGACTGACTTACAATTGTTTTGAAGCTCATAATAAACTTTCCAACCTCCAATAATTATTTTCTCGATGCTATAATTCTAGTTGAGCTGATGAGGAAATTCGATACCCAAATATTTATAAGAAGAAACCTGCTCAAGGAAATAGTTATCATGGACAAAACACCATGGGTGATATTTTTGGATTTAATGACCATGACTTCAGTCTTGTCAATATTAATTGATATACCCATATTGGAGTAGTAGACATGAAGAGTCTTAATTTGATTGTCTAGGTTATCATGGCTCCTTGCAAGAAGAACGATATCATCAGTATAAAGGAGAAGATTAATGATAATACCAGCAAGCTCGATGCCTTTGCAATCCATAGTTTCTAGAAAATCCTTTAGTTTATCGATGTAAATACCAAAAAAGGTAGGGGAAAGGGAACAACCTTTCTTAACCTAGATATTACATTTAATATCTTTAGACCACCCTTGATTTTCCATAAGCTTGGAAATGACAGTATTGTAGAGGTGGATCACAACAATCCTCAGTTCAGGAGGAACCATGCTCTCTCCAAGCCTGTCCCAGAGCTTATCTCAGGGGACAGTGTTGAAATATTTTCTAAAGCCCACAAAACATTAGAAGAGATCAATTTTACTATAACAACATTCCTCTACAATGATCCTATGGGTGACAAGGTGGTTGATGGTTGAGTGATGTCTCCTAAAACCAGCTTGTCGTTTAGCTCTTTTACCCTGATCCTCAAGCCAAAGTTTAATTTCTTTTCTAGAATGAGCCCATAAATCCTGGCTAGGATGCAGCTAGTCATAGTGGTCCTAATAATAATTTGAAATAACCTTATAATATTGTTGGGGAAATTATGTCTTGTAATTTCAACATTAAATTATCAATCTGGGGTCGTAAGACATAGAGACACAACTGCATGTAATGTAGGATTAGATCATCTAACCTAAATTATCATCAAATTCCTTTTTCTAAATTAAGTACAGAATGAAAATAAACAATTTTAATCTAAGTCTAAGTAAAATAAATTAATCAAACTTAATCTCAATGCAAGTAAAACTTAACTACAATTGAAACAATAAACTTTGGAAATATGAAATCAAACAAAACTAATTATCATTCAATATCAAGATTATTGTAATTTCAATCTTAAAAAAAACTAATTATAATTCAAGCAATTCTAAACTTAAGGAAAATCAATAATCCAAGAAAAACCCCTCCTAGGCTACATCTCCTGGTCGAGCTCCCAATGTTGGGAATCTTTCATTAATTGCTCAAATATGTGATTTCACAGATTTAAAATGCTCAAAATGTAAAAATAACATCTCTAATGGCTTTGGAATAGTAAAAAAACCCAAATTGGGTTCTTACCGGGGTCAATTTTGCCAAAAACTAAGAAATTTATACTCTAGAGAAGTTTTGTTGCTAATTTCTCTAGAAACCAGACTCCCCTACCAACTGTTCTACAAATTTCATCTTTCCAGGAAACACTGAGTGACATTTTTGCCCAACACTGATGAGATTCACACCATTTCTCGTGAAATTTTTCCATACGATTAAATTCCCAATGACCCCATTGGGTGGAAAATTTTGGCCACACAGGCCATATACTACGAGCTTCGGCCTAACCACTCGCCCCAGCTGGAGTAGGCCCTAATTTGTCAAGCCATTGTTCCATGGTTCCATACAACCAAGGGTTGGCTCTGAATTATTGCACCAATAACGTCTTGGCTCCTCCTTCTACGCCCATGGGTCTATTAACCGCCACATGACCTAGGCTTGGGATAAGCGTGAGCCCCCTTCTACTAAATCCTTCCCTCTGTGACTCCATTTATATGGTAAGTTTTGAAACCTTGGGCTAAGGCTAAGCCGCAAAACCTTGGCTCCCTTTCTCCTGTGTTCTCATGGGTACAAGGTGATCTGAAACAACGAGCTTAGCCCTAAACCCATCCCCAAATCGAGTTTCAATGAAAATTTATAAGGGCATTCGTTGCATAAGTTATTAAGAACCACTCACAACATATTTGTAAGACATTTCCCTGTTTGCTCCAAGGTCACGAGTTCAAACCCGTGGATGTCAGTTCAGGACATAAAAGAATTTTAGACAATCCTGGGGTGGCACGTCGTAACCTTTAATTGGGCCACATGGAACCCAATCATTAGTCAAACAAATTCAACCATAAACTAATCAAAAAATTGTTGGGTTGTGTTATATTCTTTCCATGACTAGCCCACATAGTTAACCAGGGGATTAGAGCAGGGGCGGAGCCCCCCATTCATTCCATCGATTGCATAGTGGGGGGGTCATAGGGGTTTGAGAGATGCATGTAACCCCAGTGTATGGGGTCCGAGGCAGCACCCCGGAAATTTTGGTTTTGGAACCTATGTTATGTTGGGCGTACCCACCTATGGCTTTGTGCATGATTTTCGCACATGTTTTTGGACACGATGGTTCTCGGTCCATGGTTTTGGACGTGATGGTTTTTGGTCCATGGTATTGGATGCTTCGGCATGTATAAATATGTATTATAAAATTGAAAGGGACATAATGAAAAATAAAGCTGGTAGTCCCAGTTTTGGGATCTAGGGGAAATCTCTGTGTGTATGTGTTTTATGTGTTATGCTCTCGCATTGTTTGTTTTAGAATTCTTTTGCAGGTAATTTATGTACATGGTTAAAACCTATATTTGGTATCAGAGTTGTTTTGGCTTCTAGGGGATGCCTTTGTTGCTGAGGGGTTTCGCTCGAGCCTGTGGTAGACCCTATTTAGTGGGAGATTTGCGAGATCGATTCTGGTGGTGAAAGAAGACGACGAGAGTGGAAAGATAGAGATCAAGAGTTCTAATGGTCAAATTTTTGAGTTGTGGAAACTCAAGATGGAGGATCTATTGGTGGGTAAAAATCAGTGGATCACGGTAGATCCAGGTAGTAAACCAACAGGATTGTTCGATGAAGAATGGAAGAAGTTAGATTGGAAGGCAAAGAGCACAATACAATTGTGTGTCTTAGATTCAGTATTGCTGAATGTATCAAGGGAAACTACGATGAAGGCTTTGTGGGAAAAGTTAGGGACTTTGTACCAATCTAAGTCTCTTGTGGATAAATTGCTCCTATGGAAAAAGTTGTATAACCTGAGGATGAAAAATGGAGACTCGGTGGCAGAGCATCTGAACGCATTTAATATTGTGGTAAGTAAGTTAGCATCTGTTGATATTAAAATTTCAAATGAAGATAAGTGCATCAGTATGTTTTGTTCTCTACCAAATTCGTGGGATTCTCTAGTTATTGCAATAGGTAGCAACGCAATTGCCTTGTAGTTTTATGAAATAGTCTCATCCTTGTTGACATAGGAGATGAGACAGAAAAGTATGGAGAGCCAGAATGGTGATACCTTGTCTGTACAAGAATGGTCCTAGAACAGAAACAAGAATAAGTCATCAAGTGGGAGATCTAAATCTAGAGGGAGATCTAAATCTCCAAGAAAACCTATAAAGGTGGTGGGTCAGAAATACAGAAATAAAGGACACTACAAAAGGGATGTAAATATAAAGCTCCTGATAAAGGAAAGGGATCTAATGATGCTCCTTATGCAGAGGAAAAAACCACCTCAGATGAAGGTGGGGATGTGTACTTGGCTTCTTCGAGTACAAATGTAGATCCTAAGGCATGGTTGATTGACTCAGGTGCATCCTTTCGCTTCACTCCCCATAGAGAGTGGTTCTGTGAGTATGATAAATACGACGGTGGTGATGTCTTCTTAGGGGATTACAGGAAGGCTACAATCCTAAAAGCAGAAAATTAAAGTTGAAGTTGCAAGGTGGAAGGGTTAGAACACTTTTGAATGTTCTGCATATTCCTACATTAGCTAGAAATCTGATTTCTGTAAGCAAGTTGGATGATGTAGGTGTAAAAACAGTGTTCGAGAAGGATACTTGCAAGATGGTTTAGGAAGCACTGGTATTGATGTGGGGAGTTCGGATTGGAACTCTGTACAAGCTGCAAGGTAGCATAATTGTTGATGGATGCAATAGTTCTATGGTTCCTGAAAGTGGAGCAGAAAATCTAGTGGTCTCTGGAGAGAATACCATGTTGTGGCATCAAAAGCTTGGACATATTTGAGAGAAGGGCCTTCAAATACTTCATCGTAAAGGTATGGTAGTAGGTATGAGTAATAGCTCTCTGGATTTTGATTTCTATGAAAATTGTGTATATGGGAAGCAGAATCGAGTGAGTTTCCCCTCTAGTGGTAAGAGGGCAAAACATATATTAGAGCTTCTGCATAGTGATGTGTTTGGACCTGTGAAGGTTCCATCAATGGGTAAGTCTATGTACTATGTATCATATATAGATGACTTCTCAAGGAATGCATGGATATATTTCCTTAAGAGGAAATATGAAGTATTTGACAGGTTTAAATAATTCAAGGCTCTAGTGGAAAACTAGACAGAGAAGAAGATAAAGGTGTTGAGGACAGATAACGGTGGAGAGTTTTGAAGTAAGGAATTTGAAGAATTGCGTAGGAAGTGTGGTATAGCAAGGCAGAAGACTACTCCATATACACGTAAGCAAAATGGAGTTGCAGAAAGAATGAACAAGACGTTGATGGAAAGGGAAAGAAGGATGCTCAATGGTGCCAGGTCTGGACAAGAATTCTGGGCAGAGGCGATGGAAACATCATGTTACCTGGTCAACGGATCACCTTCATCAGCGTTGGAAGATAAAAATCCACAAGAGGTATATGCTAGTAAGAAACCCTCTCTTTCACATATGAGGATATTGGGATTTGATGCATATGTATATGTTCCAAAGGAGAAACAAACCAAGTTGGACAGTAAATCTGAAAAGTGCATCTTTATTGGGTATAAGGATAGTTTAAAGGGTTATAAGATTTGGAACCTAGTAACAAGGAACGTTTTTTATAGCAGAGATGTTGTGTTCAGAGAAATGAAAGATGTTATTAAACATGAAGTGCAACCAAAGGAGCCTGAGAAGATATAGTTTGAGCTAAAGTAGGAAGAATGAGACTCTACAGCAGAGGAGGAATCAGAAGATGAAGAGCCACAAACTTCGGGTGTCAGAATATCGATTCGAGAAAGAAGGAATCCAGAAATGTATAGTCCATCTGCTTTCTGTTCAAATTTTACTTTATCTATTACTAATGATGATCCCAGAACTGTGAAGGAAGCAGTAGATTTAGAGGATGGAAAACTCTTGAAAGAGGCCATGGTTGATGAAATGGCATCTTTGCATAAAAATGAGGCTTGGGATCTGGTGGAGTTGTCATCTAGAAAAAAACCCATTGGCAGCAAATGGGTGTTCAAGAAGAAGGCAAATGCAGAAGGAAAGGTGAAGAAATACAAATATTGGTTGGTAGAAAAAGGTTATTCCCAAGTGCCAAGATTTGATTTTGGTGATATTTTTTCTCCTGTTGCCAAGGAAACTTCTATTAGATTACTTTTATTTGTTGTTGCTACTTTTAATTTTGAGGTAGAATAAATGGGTGTGAGGACAACATTTCTTCATGGGGATCTAGAAGAGGAAATCTACATGAAGCAGCCTGAGGGATTTGCAGTGAAGGGTAAGAAAGAATTGGTATGCAAGTTAAAGATGTCTTTGTATGGGTTAAAACAGTCACCAAGGATGTGGTATCAAAAATTTGATACATTTATATAGGGATTTGGTTTCACTAGAAGCAAAGAAAATCACTTTCTGTATTTTAAATTAATTGGTGACCATGTTATTTATTTGGTCTTTTCTGTGGATGATATGTTGCTGGTTGGAAATGAAAAAGAAATTATCCAGGATTTAAAGACTCGATTGTCCTCCAAATTCGACATGAAAGATCTTGGTGCTGAAAACTATATTTTGGGCGTGGAAATTAAAAGAGATTGATGCAAGAGGAAGCTTTGGTTAAACCAGAGGAAGTATGTCGAGACAATATTGCAAAGATTTAATATGCAAGATAGTAAACCGTTGAAGGTTCCTATTCCTGTAGGTGTAAAGTTATTTGTTGAATAGTGTCCCAAGGCACAAGAAGAGGAAGAGGACATGTCCCGTGTTCCATATGCAAGTGTAGTTGGTAGCATGATGTATGCAATGGTCTGTACTAGACCAGACATTGCACATGCAGTGGGAGTATTGAGCAGGTTTATGTCAAAACTAGGAAAGTAGTATTAGATAGCACTGAAGCAAGTTTTCAGGTACTTGTGTGGCAATAGTGATTATGGTTTGTGCTACCAAGGAAGAGCAGGATAAGGCAGAGTGTTGGATATTCGTGGCTTTTTTGAGGTAGACTGGGCTGGAGATCTGGATTAGAGAAGATCTACAAGTGGGTCTGTGTTTAACCTATTTGGCGGTGCAGTCAATTGGATGAGTAAGAAACAATCTGTAGTAGCACTATCAACTATAGAGGCAGAATACATGGCAGCCACTCATGCAAGCAAGGAAGCAATTTGGTTGTAGAGATTGTGTCCAAGTATGGGGTTAGTACAAGGAGCTATAAGGATATACTGTGATAGCCAAAGTGTAGTTTTCTTAGAAAATAACCCTGCATATCATTCAAAGAAAAAGCACATTGATATTCAATATCACTTTATGGGGGATATGATAGAAGACAAAAAGGTGTCACTGGTAAAGGTGGACACTTTGAAGAATATTGTAGATGCATTGACCAAATCTGTGAGCTTTGAGAAGTTCTCTTGGTGTAGAGAAACAATGGGCATTGCAGGGCTCGATAAATGACTAAGCTCTCTTGTGGCCCCCTTTGGAAAGAAAACAACTAGTAGGAGAATGTTGGGTTGTGTTATATTCTTTCCATAACTAGCCCACATAGTTAATTGGGGGTGAGAAGGGGGGCAAAGCCCCCCATTTGTTGCACTGATTGCATAGCAAGGGGGTCAGAGGGTGTGAGATGCAAGTAACCCCACTCCATGGGGTCTGGGGCAGTGCCCCAGAAAATTCTGGTTTTCGAACCTATGTTAGGTTGGGCGGACCCACCTATGGTCTTGTGCATGACTTTCGCACATGTTTTTAGACACAATGGTTTTCGATCGATGGTTTTGGACGTGATGGTTTTTAGTCCATTGTATTAGATGCTTTGGCATGTATAAATATGTATTATAATATTGAAAGAAAAATAATGAAAAATAAAGTTGGTAGTCCCGGTTTTGGGATCTAGGGGAAAATATCTGTGTATATGTGTTTTATGTGTTACGCTCTCGCATTATTTATTTTATCTGTTTTAGAATTCGCATGCAGGTAATTTCTATACAGGGTTAAAACCTACAAAAATGATACTATCAACAAAACTGATGAGGACACTTGGTAGGGTTTTTTTGGCCTAAAATACACGGTCAACCTGTTGATTCATCATACAGACTGCCTAGTCAGAAGTCATACATTTCAACCTGCAAACTTTTTACCTATTTAGGAAAATGATCAAAATGAGATATCTTGAGCATACAATATCAGTTTTGAGAAATTCAAGTTGTGCTGGATTCAAGTAGGTGAGATCAACATTCTAGCATTACTTTCGAGCACTTCTAAACGCTTTCATTTTTGAGTACTTGACTGATCCCCTAGGTCACTCCTCCCCACTTGAATCTTTTGGAACTCCAAAAGACTATTTTCAGTCAACAAATACATGAAGGTATAGTTCCCTCAACCTTCCAATATAAATCCATTTGGCTTTTCTTGGAGACAATTTTCAGTCAAAAAACATATGAGGGTACAGTTCCCTCACCCTTCCAATCTCAATCCATTTGGATTTTCTTGGATTTGTACCTTTGATCCCCACACGAAGGCACTCAACATTCCCTCTTCTTGAAGTTATTGTTTTTCCGTCAAGGGTAGTATCCTGTTACAATTATTCAAGATATTTAGGAGATAAATCTTCTATTGAAAGAATCTGCACATTCTCTTCTCGATATACAATCAAAGAAAGCTCATACTATCTCAAGTTCTCTTTACCTTAAATATTTTATTTTCTTATGAAAATCCTTACTTCATCTGAAACTTGAAAACTTTGGTTAACATCATGCATATCATGGCTAGCCTTGTACTTGGCTTGACTCTTCACCAAATGTTCTTGTACCATCTGATTCACCAACTGAATATGTAATGGATGATTAATATTTGATGCAAAAATTGATGGTCTATTGATTTCACCTTTCACTGTATTGAAGGCTTTCTGCTACTTGCACCCCCATTGAGAGACATGTTTCACCCTTGTCAAAGAATTCAATGAAGCTACCTTTGTCTTGAAAGCAATTTTCCATGTATCACCTTCACCAAGTCTTATTTGATGGTAACCACTTCACAAGTTCAACTTAGTGAAATAAACAACATCCTTCAATTGATTTAACAAAACATTAATGTGAGGAAGAGGATAATGATTCTTTACCATGATTTTGTTCAAAGATCCAAAATCCACACACGTGATCGCCATTGCCATGTACCATTCTTCTTCAAAGCCAAAACATTAGGAGACCCACAAGGAGATGTACTAGACCTAATCTCCCCTTTGTCAGGTAGCTCTTGCATCTACTTGTTGATCTCTACATTCTCTAACACTGGCATCTTGTTCATACCAATGTTTAAAAGTGATGCATCCTCCTACAATTGAACATCATGTTGTTTTCCACTTTTAGGAGGAAACATGTCAAACTCTTGAAACATATTATCACATGTGTTAACAACCTCAACTAAATCATATTTGAGTTTTACATCACATCCTTGGAAAGCATCATATTCCTCAACATATTTTTTTTTAATCATTAACAATCCATAATTATGACTAACATTTACAATAATATTCATTTGTGTACCATTCACAAGAGACAAATTCAACTTCTTGTGATGTGCTCTAACAATATAATCAATCCCATTTTTAGATAAATGATGTGTGTTCTCATCTCGACGAAATATGGCTTTCCTATCATATAAGTATGGGCTCCCAAAAACAATCCTACATATGTCCAATCCCACATATGTTAGGTTGTAATACATTATGTTCTACCTCATCAATAAAATTGCATTGATGGTGAAATTAAGTATGCATTTTCTTTTAACTTTCAATTTGGAATTATCGCATACCCAACCTATAGGATAAAGGATGAGGAATGGTTTCCAAATTTAGTTTCTTGACAATGGCCTCTGAAATAAGGTTGGGTTTGGATCCACTATCAAAGAGAGTATCTACTGTGTTATGTTTTGTTATGACCCTAATATGGAAAATATAAATACTTTATTTTTCATTTTGAGTTTCAATGGGATCGATAGAAGAACTAGGTTTCGCTATAGAATACCTTTCAATCCAATGGTTTTGTTTTTGGTCTCATCTCCAAAATTAGATCCTAGATCTTGTTGAGTTGTTGCAACAACCTTTTATTTCTCCTTGTTGTTAAATATTTTGGGTCTCAAATGAGAATGAAGTTTCAAAGAATGGTATTCATCATGGACTTCTTTTGAATAATGTTTACATGTGAGATTTTTTCCCTCTTTCTTGATTGACGCATTATTTTTATCCTTTCATTTGAACTTCCCCTTTCCTTTGTGTCTATACTTAAATGGATTCTCACTTCTCTGTTCAGAAAATTTTTTTCCTCTTGCTTCGAAATGAGTAGCCTGTACACATACTTCATCTAGCTTTGTAGGGTTAAACATAACAATTGTATGGCTCAAGTAACTATGTAAACCACCTATGTATTGAAGGACAATGTATTGAGAGGACAAATATACACCCAAAATGAGAGCTATTCTTCTAAACTTTTGGGTATAACTTTGAACACTCATACCTTTTCCTTGTCTATAATTTTTCCAGTCCATTATTTCTTTCTGCATGTATGCTAATAGAAAAAGTTGTCTTCTTAATGCAACTATAAAATCATTCCAAGAGGAAATAATCTTACCACTTTTCTTGAGATCCTCTTGAGTTTTGGCCTCCCACTAAATGAGTGCTTCACTTTCTAAACTTAAAGAAGCAAGCTGGATTTTAGTGGAATCATCATCCATTTATTGAATCCTGCAATAGACTTCAGGTTGATGAACCAAATTATCTTATCAACATTTACTTCCCCATTGTACATAGGCAATTCAAATTTTACATCAAGCTTTAACAAAGGAGTTTTACCATGCCCCTTTGCAATTCTTGGAGGATTATGTGAAAGGGTTGAAGTATAAGAAGATGAGGGTGAAGATGGAAGTGAAGAAAAAGGTGGAGGTGGAGGTTTTTCACCATTTCCTTCATTACCTTTTAGATTTTTGGATCTCTCTCCTTGCAACCTTGTGTTTCCCTCTTCAAATATAACTTTCACCATTTCAAACATTTCAAAGAGATATTTTATGTAACTTCTCTCATCCTAAGAGATGCTTTCATGACCTTCTTCATGTACCATGACTAGTGAAGATTGAGATATGTGTGGCTTCATTGACCCACTTGAGGATTTGGCTCTACGAGCACCCCTTCTCCTATTTTCAGCTTCAACCTTGTAAGCATCAAAAAACACTTAAAAACAAAAATCAAACTTACAAAATAACCTTGTCCTTTGATACCAAGAATATATGCATTACCAATTTGAATGTTTATGGAAAATTTGCAAGTAAATTTTTATGTCTTTTATGCAATGGATAAATTTGGAAAGGTACGTAAATTAATGGCTTTTAAACTCATTTTGTAGCATAAAAACAAAGACAAATATACCATACACAAGAACACAAGACAACAAAATGATAAACGACTTAAACCGTCCTCGGCTACATCTCCTGGTCCGACTTACAATGTTGAGCATCTTTGGTTAAGTACTCAAATATGTGATTTCATGGATTTAAAATGCTCATAATGTAAAAATAATGTCTCCAATGGCTCCAGAACAGTAAAAAAACCAAAGATGCACCCTTGTTGGGATCAATTTGGCCAAAAATTGAGAAAGTTATGCTCTAGAGGAGCTCTGCCGCTAAGTGCTCTACAAAATCCACTACCCTATACTAATTGTTCTATGAATTCAACATTTCCATGAATCGCCAAGTGACATTTTTGCCCATCCCTTGAAAGATTCACATCATTTCAGTTGTAAATTGTTGATTTGATTAAATGCCCAATGACCCCTATGGGCGGAAAATTTGGACCATATGGATCATACGCCCGAGGGCTAGGGCTAACCATCCACCCATGTCGATGTAGGTCCCAAATTGTTGCGCCATTGTTCCATGGTTCCATACAACCTAGGGTAGGCCAAAAATTCCTACACCAAACATCTCTTGGCACCTCCTTTTGTGCCCATGGTTTTACCAACCACCACATGACTTGGGCTTGGGCTAAGGATTAACCCTCAGTTGTTAACTCTTTCCCTCCATTCCTCCAGTTATATGGTGAGTTCCAGAACCTTGGGCTAGGGCTAAGAAATGAGCCCTCAACTCCTTTTCCCCTATGATCTCATGCTTATAAGGTGGACGAGGGCTAGGGGCTTAGCCCCAGCCTCGTCCTCAATCAAATTTCAATGAAACTTTATAAGTGTATTCATTACAGAATTTATTAATAACCACCAATAGCGCATTAGTAAGACACTTCCCTATTTGCTCTAGGTTCAGAAGTTCGAACCCGTGGAGGCCAGTTTGAGCCAGGAAAAAGAATTGGACAATCCTGGGGTGCCACATGGTAGCTAGTGATTGTGCCACGTGGCACCCAATCATTGGTCCAACAAATCAAACCATCAACCAATCAAAAAATGACACCATAAACAAATATAGTGAGGGCACTTGGAGGCCTACCATTGGCTTGAAATACACAGTAAACCTGCCTAGTCATCATACAAAGTTCTGAGTCAACAATCTTGCACTTCAACCAGCAAAATTTTACATGTTTAGGAGAGCGATCAAAATGTGATATTTGGAGCACACGATGTCACTTTCGAGTGATTCAAGTTACGTTGGATTAAGATCGACAAGATATACATTTTGGCTCTAGTTTCATGAACTTTTGAACTCTTTCAATCTTGAGCACTTTAGTGATCCCTTCGATCAGCCAACTCTATACCCAAACCTGCAAATAAATCCTCCCAAAACTAGAAGTGAACTTGGCATCTCTATCGAACACATTCTTCTTCAGAACACCATGCAACCTCGTTATCTCCCTAATGAAGACTGATGCTACCTCACTAGCTGAATAAGTAGTCTTCACTAGAATGAAGTGAGCTACCTTGCTCAACCTATCAACCACAAGCATGATGGAATAATGTTGCTTCAATGTCCTCGATAAAACTATAATTAAATCCATGGATATGACCTCCCATTTCCACTCTAGAATCAAAATAGGATGTAATGAACCTGCTAGTTACTTACACTCAACTTTCATCTAATGACAGTCGAAGCATATAACAACAAACTTCGCCACTTCCTTCTTCAATTTCAGTCAATAGTATAACGTCTTCATAGTTTTCAATGTATCTTGATATCTCAGTTTTCATGAATATGACTTGACATGAAACTCCGTCACGATAAGCTTCTTGAGCTCACTGTCATATAACACATAGAGCTTGTCCCTAAATCTCACCAAGCCATCTACCTTGATATGATAATCCACATCCTATTCACTTGCAACCTACTATAACCTATTCTTAAGCTCCCTATACTTGTCATCCTACTATCCTACTAATAAGATCTGTTCCTATAAATATGTACCATAAGAGCTCACAACTACAACATGGTTTAACTGCACTCTCCTATTGAGAGCATTCACAATCACGTTCTCCTTTCCTGGAATGTATCTGATCTCAATGTAAAACTGACTAAGGGTAGCTAACCATCTAGTTTTCCTGGAATTCAAATTAGGTTGGTAAAATAGATAACTTAGTCCACTATGATCACTCGTCAACACAAACCTCTTGCAAAGAAGATAGTGCCTCCACATCTTCAAGGCATGAATAATTGCTACCAACTCTAGATGATGAATCATATAGTTATCCTTGTGCTCATTAAATTTCCTTGACTTATGGAACACTACCTGTCCTTTTTCATCTCATCCCTAGCAAACATCTATGCACACCACAACTTCTTTAATTGGATCTATAATATTTAAAATTAGAGTGTTTGTAAGCAACTGCTTCAACTTTTTAACACTTGATGCACATTCCTCTATCCATTCAAATTTATTTCCTTTCCTCTCCAATGATCTAATATGATATGCAATTTGTGAGAAGTTCCTAATGAACTTCCTATAGTAACCTACTAGCCCCGTGAATGATATGATCTCATCCACATTTCTAAGAGCTGCCCATTCTATCAGGCCTCTTATCTTTTATAAATCCACTATTATGCCTTTCTTGGAGACAACATGTCCCAAGTAATTACCTCTGTCTAAAAGAAATTGCATTTACTAAGCTTGGCATACAATTGATGCTCTCTTAGGAATGTTGATATTGTTGCTAAGTGTTATTCATGCTCTTCCTAATTCTTAGAATATATCAATATATCATCAACGAATACTGTCACACACTTGCCTAGATAAGGATGCAACACACTATTCATCAAACACATGAATGTACCTGGAGCATTAGACAAACCAAAAGGAACCACAACAAACTCATAATTTCCATATCTAGTCCAAACATTAGTCTTCTAGATGTCCTCTTCTTTGATGCGTACCTGATGATATCTTGATCTCAAATCAATATTTGAGAGCACTATTTCTCCCTTTATGTGATCAAACAAGTCATAAATCCTTGGCAATGGTACCTGTTCTTGATTTTCACCTTGTTCACCTACCTGTAATCAATACATAACCTGAGAGTACCATCATTATTCTTCATGAACAATATCGGTGCACCCCAAGGTGATACACTTGGCCTAATGTGTCCCTTATCAAGCATTTACTTCAAATGGAACTTAAATTCCACTAAATATGATGTGAATATCCTGTAAGGTGCCTTCAATGTTTGTGCTAGTCCTCATAAAAACGCAATAGAATAGTCCACTTCCTTGTGGGGAGGAAACTCTAAAACCTATGTTGGAAACACATCTTAAAATTATTGCAATATAGGGTACCTCTTAAGGATTTCCACATCCTCAACATCCTTACCCTTGTCACCATAACTATGAACTGTAAAATATAAACTCCCTTTCTTATGACTACACTTAGCCTACATATTTTTAACCATCCTTCCTATTGTAGGATTCTTCTTTCCCTGCAATATTGTGTTTTCCCTATTATCATCTAGGCACTCAATAACCTTGTCATAACAATCTACTTTACATCCAATCCATAACCAAGAGAATACTATATAATCCAAATGGAATCAAATTTATATGTGTTAATGTAAGCAGACCATTCAGCTCAAATGCATAACCTCTTACCCAAGGATGAACTCTCTTCTTAGTACCTATAGTAAATGGCCCCAAGAAAAACTCTACATGCACTTATTTTCAAAAAGAACACTTATCCGCAGGTCATGATTAACATAAATATAATTGGATATAGGGTCAATAAAAATATAAACATCTCAATCACAAATATTACCCTCCATCTTAAGAATGGATGCATGTTGATATTCCTACTTGTTGTCCACCACTACATAAATCCGAGGAATGTTATGGTCAAGATCCCTAATTGTTTGCACCTCCTAAGCATTGTATACATGAGGAATTCCACCCTAGTATAATTGAAAATCCTTCTTGCGATGATGTTTGCAACAAATACAACACTTCCATGGTCCCCTACCACCACCTCTATTCCTCTACTCCCCAGGTTATGACCCATGTCCCTTATCAACTACATTAAACTTCATGTAAGGAGCAATATTTCCTTTCTCACCTGCATCCTGAGGTCTTCCCTCCTTCAATGGAAACTTCCCTTTAACTTTCTCATTCCCCTTCAATTCATGCTTAGGTTCAACATTATGCTTTTATTGATCATAACAATTCTATAGCTTCCTAATGTATTTCTATATAGACTGAGGCTCATCAAAATCAATCCGATCTCTATATGCTACTAGCAACCCACTGATGAAGCTTTGAATATTAGCTTTCTTATCCTTTAGGTAAGTCACACACCTCAACAACTCTAGAAACCTGCTAGTGTACACATCATTTGTCATGGAACACATTTGTAGCTCATAAAACTCCTTATATATATCATCATAATATCTTTCAGATAAATACTTCTTCTTGAAGAGGCTCTTGAACACATCCCATATCAACTCTTCTTCTCGAATTCCTTTGACATTCTTCACATCTTCCCACCATATATTTGCTTTCCCTTTAAGACTAAGGGTAGTTATCTTTGGTTTTCATGTTCTTTGAACAATTATGAAATCTAAAGAATTTATTCATCCCAAAAAACATGCCTCTACATATTCTTAATTCTTTATCTCTCCATCAAATGTAGGAGGCTTGAATTTATTGAACTCTTATAAAAAGTACTCACTCCTTCTATAAGGATGATGGCAGTGATGATGATGATGTCTCTTAGAAGAGGAAATAGAATGAAACCCATACATAGCAGTCCTCCTATCAGGTATACCAAATGATATTCCACCTCTAACTATGTCCCCTATATCCAACTTGTATTTTGACCGAGAACCACTACCATATTCCCCCTTAGTCTTCTCTTCATGTTCTTGGCTAATCCTCAGCTGTCCCTATCTCTCCAGGTATGACAAAATTTGAAGGATGACTGCATTGACCTCTACCTACTTTTCCTAAGTCCTTGAAAGTCTTTGATGAGCCTTAACCAACCTCTCATTGTCTTCCTTGAAACTTCTAATCTCTGCCCAAAGTCCTCAATTTCTCTACTATATCATGAGAGTACTCATCTCCTTGCTACCCAACAAATATGTAGGGAGAGTAACGTGAACTATAGTCCACAATTTTTCTCATCATATTTTATTCTCTTCTTCCTATAAGCATGCCATGTTAGATAAACCGAATAGATACCATAATCAAAATCATACCTTAATGGTGTTCAAGGGAGGCTTATCTCATCTACAAAACAAATTCTCATTAACACAATACATGTATAATAATAATCATATCAATATTCAAATATCATGCATGAAAATACCTACTGCATACCATGACATCATGCATGACAACCGTAACCATGAAACTGCATACATAAAAACATGCATCTAGCCCCTTCATTCCAAGTATTGAACCATGCTTTGATACTAATCTATAATGTCACCTACCACATTTACCCACTTTCACTAGTTAGTAGGGGTAAAAATTGGTGGATGGATATTATGACATGAATTTACTCCCTAACTAAAATTAAGGATGTGTAAATGACCAACCAAAATTTTATTAACCTTCCTAAGGACTATAGGACTCCCAAGAGCTAATCCACCACTCAGGTACACAAACCTAGAGTCAAATTGACCATTTTACGATCTTGAATCCCATTCACTTACATAACAAGGTAATCTAATGACTCTAATTCTCCAATCACATGGATGACCTTGCCTCCCAGTGACTGCAGTCTAAATTACTGAGTTCGCTATATGTGACCCTGAGATTTGAGGCACTTTTTCAAGGCTAGGATCCAGACCTCTGCGTAGAACTTGATATAACTTTCAAAAATGATAAATGACACAAGAAAAAATCATTTAACAAAAAAATTAGATAAGGACTTAACCTAGAATCCCCATATTGTTATTATTGTGCCCCATAGAATCCCTCTATTGTTATTTTTGTGGCTTCATATTATTATTGTTAGGTCGGCTGGGGTATATTGTGACTCCTTAGACTCCTATATATAGAAAGGAGGTTTTATCATTTGAATCATCCAAGAATTCTTCATTTATGTAATGTAAAGGAGGTTGCCTCCTTAAAGAGGCTGAATTCTAAAGTGTTGATCTATCTTTTCTATCTTTTCTTGATATGGTTTCATAACATTTGGTATCGGAGCTTTGGATTCTAGGGTTTCGTTGCTCCAAACAAGTCATCGTGGTATTTTCACTATAACTTTGTTTCTGCGACGTTTCAGAAGCTAAAAATAGAATCCGTTTGAGAAGACATCATGTTGAATCTCAGGTCAAAATTTTGGAGCATTTCGCGCTATACTTTCGGAGATATGAAGTGAGGAAGTTGGTCCTTTTGCAGAATCCTAAATTACATTCAAAACAAGTGACCTGGGGAAAATCGTCATAACTTTCTCTTTGAGCATCAGATTTAAATTTCATAAGGTGGTACAAAAAGAGGACGGATTGTAGTTTCTTCTATGTATTTTTCAGAGCCAAGGTCAAAACAAGGACATGTGGCACATCGTACATGTTCGCTCTACTGAATTAGTCTATAATTCGGCCACTGTGCGAGATTTGGCATAACTCTTCATTGGAGAATCCAATTGGGGTCAGACTGGTGGCATTGGAAAGAGGACACAGAGGGCTACCGCCGATCGCAATTTCAGAATTGGATGATCCAAAATTACTGAGATACATCAGAGGCAATATCGAGCTCCTAAAAAGTGAAAAAATGTGTGTATATTTTTTTAAATGTTTGCTTAAGCTTGGTTTGAAAAATTATTTTGAAGGAATTCAAAGGGCATAGTGAAGCATTATTATTAGTCATTGATGCCCCGAAGAAAGAAAATGGAAACACCCAGTAGGCGACCTGAAAGCTCTAGCATGACTCATGAAGAAGAGGAAGAAATGCAACATGATATATCAAAATTATGAGACCAAGTGCAACAAGTGTCACTTGCACAAAATGGAACAGAATATAAGATGGATTGTTTAAAGAAAGGTGTAGAAGCTAAGATGAATGACGTGGAAGCTAAGATGGATGATTTTAAGATAGATTTGAAGATAGGCATGGAAGAATTGAAGATAAACATGAATAAGTTGCTACAAGAAAGGGTCACTAAGGGTGAAAGGGTAGTAAAGGAAAC
>APFE031125471.1:0-17425 GCA_000404065.3 Pinus taeda | reverse complement strand
TCTAGAGAATGGGATGAAGAATGATTTCTGGCAGGATTTCATCAGCAAGTACAAAAATAACGTGAGAAAGCATGGCATGATTTTCATATCAAGGTATGCACGTTCAAGAAGGATAACCTCATATTATTATATGATAGTAAGTTCGAAAAATTCTTAGGTAAACTTCGTATTCATTGGTTGGGGCCTTATGTCGTTGAAGAAGTAACTGATGGGGGTGCAGTTTAGCTGGCTAAGCTCAATGGAGACCCCTTCTCGGGAAGAGTGAATGGCAGTCGCCTCAAGCTCTATACGGGTAGGTTGACCACTTCATTAACCGTTCCATGGAAAGTCTCACCGCTCCATCCAGTTGAAAGAGAGCGAAGGATGATAAAGCAGTTTTGGGAAAAGATGCGTCAGTATGAGAGTGTGTGTACAATTGTCCAACAATCAGGAGCGTGGTTCTGTGGATAGAGCCACGCGGGTGCACCACTCCGAGGATTGGTGACTACTAATACCACTGTTCATGACAAGATGGATACATTATGGCAAAAGGGAGTGGGCAGCAAGAAATTAAGAGCCACAGTACGAGCCATATATGAAATGTTTGACCACAGATTCCACATGGGAAGGTTACACGAGCTAGAATGAGTGACAATCTAGGCATCTGAAGTTCACATGGCTTATAAATTGCCATGGGGAATTCGCTGGGAAACCTACGCTGTGAAAATACAAATGGAGCTGTTCATCATCTCTGCACCTAGCATGTGCCCAAAGATAGTAATCTGGCTGAAGAAGCGCCAACATTCTCTAAGCAGTCTCGTATTAATAGCTATGGGTAGCTCATAGGCTGTAGCATCATTAGTAGGGGATGTACTAGAAAAAAGGGAATGCGAAGTAGAATTGGTCCGAATGTCATCGCCTCGTCTAGGGACAGGATGGTGCCTTACAATGAAACAACAAAAGGATGGACAAACAACAACCATAGGTGGAGATGCAGTCAATAAGTTGCCTTTGATGGTTCTCAACGAATGGGATCCAACAGACAGCAACCAGGGTCTTGCAAAATTGCAACACAGGTTGCAACGGATGGTGCAAAGAGAAGATATGTTGGTCAGAAAGGGCTATGGTGGTATGAGGAGGTCCTGTATGTGCCCTCCCCCCACACTCACACTAAAATCTTTGGAGGGGGTGTTCTGTGTTAACCAAGCAGAGCAGAATAAGCATCATCAATTGCAAGATAGGGTAGAAACACTGAAGCTAGAAAAGTGTTGCAGGAGACAAACTAGGAGCAACCAGATGACGAGTTCCACTCAACAGAAGGTGAACTATGAAGCCAAGACTAAGAATCTAGCCACGCTAGTAAGTGACTCAAAATGAGTCACAATGATTGTGTTGGGGAATGTTGGGTAGCGTAAGCCCTTCGGAACAAGTATGGGGTGCGAAGCCCGAAATTTTGGGTAATAATATGGTAAAAGATTGTAGAAAGCGTAGAGTGAAAACTATAGTAGGTTGAGTCCAAGGGTAATCCACCCAAAAATAATGTAAATAAATAGTAATAGAGTCGGCCCACGGAGGGATCGCGGACCAAGGGAAAATATAAATAGAGCGAGGCTCTATGAGGGAAAGTAGTTCTGGAAAAAGATGGAATGTAATGGGTTATGAAAGGAAATAACTTGAAAGCATCTGTAATTCCAAGTCGAGGGAGTAGGGTAGAAGGTAGAGGCTTTGTAACTATGTCCGTAGAGGCCTAGAAAGTCCACAACTATGTATGCGGACCCCTGCAGCTGAGTGCGTACGGTGGATCTGGATGTCTTGTTGAAGATTGATAATAAAGATAAGTTTCTTCTGAATTCTGTGTTGATTGCGACTTTACTCTTTTATGATGGATGAACTGTTATTATTTCTAGATTTGCTACGGTTGAATTCATGTGAACTGGATTAATCTTGGTGTTCAAAGTAACCAAAAGTAATAAATGATTGCTCAAAGATTGTTTTAAATAGATCAAACCAGTAATAAGTGATTCCATCTGTAATAAGCGTGATAATGGTATTTGGATCTGCGTGGATCTAGCATAGCATGAGGCTGAAAAACAACATGCAAGCCCCAAAACACATCCAAGACATCCCCAGGGTGCGGAAACCTGGTTCCAGCACCCTCGCCTGCTACCTAGAGTGAGACCTTAGTGCTCGCTTCACGGGCTGTTTTTGAAAGAGCTGATAGCTGCGGGATTTGTTTGGGTAAATAATTCTTCCGAACCTGGGTCAAGCCCATATAAGCCAATAGACATAGTCATAATGAACAAGTACAATAGAAGCATGCTAACTCATAAACAAGAGATTATAAAAAGAACAATGGAATATCATCTCCTACCACATAATTCATCCAAAAAATGAGAAAAGCTTCTGGAAAAAGAACATATCATTAGTGTTTTGTACCCTATTTAAGACATGTAGCCTAAGGATGTAGATGAGGCCAAATGTAGTGATATTCCAATTATGTGGGATATAAAAATAGAAATGTGGAAAAACATGCCTGCCAATTCATGAAATATCACTCTCAATAATAGAACATGTTGAGGATAGTAGTGATGAAAACAAATCATGTATTAGGATCAAGTGCCTTATTGGTAATCAATTAGCAAGGCGGCTAGTAATTTTTACTCATTAAAAATATATCATAATTATTGTAATGACTGTGTGGATATTTTTGTGAATCTTTTAACATTTATAATATGGCATCCTTGCAGGGGAGAGTGATGAAAGTTCTCCAGGTTTGGTCAGATGGGTTTCTTCTTTAAGATGCTCGTGTGAATGGATGGAGAGCTACCTTTCATCAATTTGGAAATTCATGTGTCCCTCCCTTTCATTCAATATGTGGAGATGCCCCACCAGTGAAGGACCTTGATAGTTCTGAATCCAATCTTTTAGACATAACAAATTGATTTGGTCCAAATCAAGATGTTGCTATGGAGATTGGAGAGGGAGCAACAACTAGAGAAATTTTTAGTATTCCTCTTGTGGAGCTTGAAAGATAGTGTATGAAAAATGGTTTACCTATTTGCAGTGGTAGGTTTTTTTCGGAATACTTAGCGTAGAAGAAGAATAGAAGCATAAGAACCAAGATCAAGACGAGGATTTCAAGCATGGGAATAAGTTTGCAATCAGAGGGAATCATGGAAGAGAAACTAATGCCTATATAAAATTGGGAGGGGGAAGGTGGAGCATGAGTGAAGAAGGAAAAACCATGGTTAATGATGATAAGGACTATATATCATTAACATCACCTAGGAAAAATGTTCAGGAAGAATCATCTTTATGGTTACGGGATGAGGAACGTGAACCCCTGGATGCCTCTTATAGTGGAGCTTTACTAAAAAATGTTGGTGTGATGATGGTGGTGTCACGTGATGTGGCCCAAAAGTTCAAAATATTCTAGGAAATGTCAGGGAAAATTTCTTTCCTTACTCCTTAACTCATATTTGGCCCCATCCACATTTTGATAGACCAATTATCAAGATCAAAAAATGATATTTTCTTTAATGAGGGATTTTAAGGGCCAGAAATTTAAGGATATGATCATTTTTTTTTTAAATGGACAGTGTTGTATGACTTGCAAGGACTTGGGTGTCATACTTGCAGTCAAGGCAATGTTATTCACATCTCAAAATTTTTACTATGACTTGGCGCTAAGTTTGAATCAGAGGATTTTTCTTAATATTGTTTAGTCAAGGAAAAGAACCAAATTCACAATCCATTTGAATTATGATCCATGAAGCATAGTAACAGAGTTGGTGAGCTTAATAGGGGTAATCCTTGTCATGATGTGTTACATTCAAATGGGACGAATGCATGAATTTCTAAAGGCTGAGATATGATATAAATCTTGGGAATTTTTAACCAAATAAGTAACCCAAACCTGACACTTGAGGTATGATATAAATCTTGGGAAATTCTAACCAAATATATAGCCCAAACCTTAAACCTAGTAGTGTGAAATCCATTGTTTGAAGTGTGGCTACTAAAGAAAAAGTTGTTAAATACTTTTAAAAATTAACATATAACTAATTTGTAAAATCATGGAATTTTGTTGTCAATCAAATGTCAAATTGGATAACATTTAAGGTGATAACTCACAGTGACAATCCAAAATAGATAAGGTGTATTGGACAAATGTTCAAAACTCATTGGGAACATCCTTCTCCTATAGGATGCTCATTTAAAGCAACCAAAAATATTACCTTTCTAGGAAACATGGAATGTTAATGATATAAATGACAAAAAGGTAAAAAATTAAAACTAACTATTAGAACCAACACAAACAACGAATGAAAATGGGGCAAAAGTCAATGAAACTTCCATTTTCTTCCATACTTGATGTTACCCAAGACTAATTAGGTCATTCCGCTAGTGTCCAAATCCTCATATCCATAGTATAATTCATCATCGTATCCACATACAACCTGCATTGTTCATACCCTTTCGTAAAGAAGCAAATTAAATAAAATGAAGCCAGAAAGCCCTTTTACTGGTGAACAATTTAAATATTTTAAAGCGTGTATTTAAAAATATGATTCTCATACCAATATCCTTACTTTCTTAGAAACTCTATTAAAATACATCAATTTCTTTAAAAACTTTACATATCGTGGATTGCCATAATTCAATTCATCAATTAAACAAAGTTCTATCATCTGTGGAGAAGGGTTGCTCTAAAGAAAGCAACCTAATACACTAATTTCCCTATCATGAAACTCACTTATCTCTACATAAACCTGTTTCATACGGAGATGAGAGAGTGGGGATATGAGACATTGAGGTATGGGATACTTGAAAGTTCCTACATTGCATTTCAGAACCAGAATAAGCCAATTATGCACTCATTTACGAGGTAAAATACATAAATATTCATTATGAACATCATGGGAAAAACAATGGAAGAATTTTATGGTCTTTTCACATCTTATAGTAGGTTACCTTTTTCTAATTTAGGTAGTGTAGATTTTCATTAAGGAATAGATATGAAACAAATTCGTTACATGTTTTTGTTTCATATCTATTCGATATATTGAATCTGCAAACATGACATAATAATGAACAAAAACATAATAGTCAACCTAACCAACGTCAATATATGCTTTGTATAATTTTTCTTCTATGTTATACGTGACAACTAAGTCGAAAATGAAAACATTCTTAAAAATTGAAACATGTTGCTCATTTCACAAGTAAAAGAAAAGAAGAAATTCTATTTTTACGAAGATAAAGTTGTCACACATTAACAATGTTGGACATTAGGAAGCCTATTGAACAACAAACTGAGAAGACACATATTTCTTTAAGCAAAGGTAGAACACATATGACCAGATCCTTTAATGATTTAAATTTCCCCATTATCTCAATCAATATGTCCACAAATAAATTGTATGCAATATTGGGATATGAGTCCATTTCCAATACGGTCAAATTACTTCAACATTGTTTATTGAGTCTCAAGATAGAGCATGAAAGATCTTGAAACAATATACTAATCACTCCCAAATATTTTATCATGTATGCCCCTGCATACACAATCAAGACAACCTGCATTTACAGTGGTTTATATTTTATCCACATACAACCTGCATTTACACTGGTTTCATTGTAAAGCATTGAAAGTAATAGTAAAATCTAGACTTACATAGTCGTAGTTTGAAGCAATGTGATTGAAAAGGTTTTGTATATACGTAGAGGTTGTTTGATGAAAATTCAGTGATTCCTCTATTGAGGACCACAAATGTAGGGAGTGCATAGAAGGTTGAATACTGACGATCAAATATTCTTTATGGTTTGGCTAGTCGAGTTGGGTCGTCCAATAAAATTAGATGAACATAGAACTAAGCTTCAAAAGGGGTCCTGTGAAATTGCCTTTAAATGATATCCCTTGGAAGCTTCAACATAGTACTCAATATCATCATACAGAGGACCACCCAAAATAGACCATCTTATCCTATCGAAGTTTGAAGAACCAAGTCACCTTTTTTCAGAAGACCATTGCTACTGTCATTTTGAACAATTATTTTAATGTCAACACATGGGGTTGTTGGAAGCACTCACAGTGAATGTACTTTCTAGGGCACCGCACAAAATCAGGAATAGCAGGTTGGCACTCATCAATTTTAACAACAACATGCAGACTTCTTGGATAAAACAAGACCTTTTCAAAATCATTTTTGTCACTAACATTCCTTTTATTTCTCAAAACAAAGATCGGTTCATCTTCAATATTGGTCCAATGATTTTACTCATATACAACAATTTTTCTTGCTCCAATAACACTTGAAACAAGTTTTATATTATTGATCATATCTATAAATGCACCCTCCTTTTTCTATATGTCTACAATAATATTTTGAGACAACTCATTTGCTTTGGGAGATGAACTTGAATCAACATGTATTTCACCACTTAGTAGATATTTTTCACCAGTCAAATATATAGGCTTATGGTTCAATAAATTTAATTCTAATGAATGCATTCCAAAGAAAATGCACAAGTTCAAGAATTGAAGCATGTGCAAAGGAGAATATTCTAAGCATATTTGCTACCGTCCTTTCTCAATCAATAAATTCATGGGTTCATTGTTTGGTTGTACAATGTAAGAAGCCACATGATGAGTAGACCTAGTATGAAACCAATAGCCTTTTTAGAAAACATTATCTCCGAATGATTAAAAACAACAACATTGTCATCAATAACCTTTCTCTCCCAACACCAGTCATCATCCCAACCTAACAAATCAGATGAAGGTGCATGTTTTACCTCAAGATGAAATGCACCAGGTAGGACTTTCTCAAATATGAAGTCACCACTCTCATTTGTTAAACTTAAAGAGTTAAGCTTATCTGAACCCAAAGTTCAACAACCAGAGAAGTAAGTGATATAGAAATTGAGTAGTCACATCCTTCCTTGCATATCATAGATCCACTGATATCAACAAGGGCTTTTATAAATTCAATGCCAAACATTGGTATAGTTGCTATCACATCAATATGTGATGGTGAAAATTAAAGAACAGAATCACATTTTTTTGTTGTGGTTAGTGGGGATATTTGATATTCACCTAGTTGAACCTCAAAGCAGAAGTTTCCCATATCATCAATCCTCTTTAGTTGAGGCTTAAAATTTTCTAGCTCGTGTGTCAAGCGAACCTAATGCTTTCTAGAATATCCATTTTTCACTAATTTTAGGGAACCACAAATATTATAATGTGTTGCCTCTATCTTTGGGATTGAAGCCATGTTTTGCACAACCTTGAAATTTTCCAAACTGTTAAACTTGAAGTGATCCTTCTCAGCCTTGATTACGTTGCGTGTTGATGTTACATGATCAAGCTTTTAATATTCCTGGACATTTTTTGTAGCTCCTTCTCGTCCATCAACTAATATCTTAACACCTTCAAAATTGACTCCTTCAGAAGTAACCACAAGTTCTCCAACTAAGAAACTTGTGACCTGAAATGGCTAAGATATATTAACATGATTGTGCTAAAAAAGAACCTCTATAGATGGAAGTGAAACATAAAATATTGTATTCTCACTCTTGTAGTGATGCAGGAGCATCTGGACTTGGGCCAGCAATGTAACGGAGTGGTCACATGTTGTGGCTAATACAAGACTTGAGGAAGACTTAGCTGTTAACTTTGCGTTAATTTCAATAAGGGAAAGTAGTTAAAAGCGGTCTAGTTTGTTTAAATGAAGATAAAGATTGAATTATAACTATATAACTAATTCCTTCACGTGTAGAAAGAAGTAGTTAGGTATGACTTATGTATAACTTCTTTTTGGGAAAAGAAAGGGAGGGGGAAGGCAGCAGGGGAGAGATAGATCAAGCAAGGGAAGATCTGACAAAGTGAGAGGGCCAGGGTAGAGCACGCCCATCCTTGTATGGTCAGGCCATGGCGCTGTCGGTAATATGCTAATAAGGATTCTGCATATGAAAACTGTAATAGTTCTTTGAATTTTTTTTTTGTGACTCGTTCTCCCCATGGTTAATTGGACAAGTGTGTAGTTGTAACCGAGTTGCAAATAACGAAAGCATGTTTTTGTGAATTTATACGGAATTGCTTCATTGTGAATTTTGGTCTCCATATGTGTAATTATCCTGTGTGAACGACCCAATCTCCTGCGTCAGTCAAATATATATATATATATATTGTAGGTTCAGGGCTTCCATGACAAGAATACAAAATCTAGCAACCCAGATGGGCGGAACACTACGCTGGAAAGTCTCTGCTAAAGAATAGGGCACATCAGCCGTAGGAAGAAGGGGAAGTTGGAGCAATCCGGAAGGCTGCGGAAATTGTGCTAAGAATATGCTTGGGCCAGAGACGTAGAGGATTATGCGAAAGAATTAGAAGTAGATGTCAAACCGTGGTTGAGTAGCGAATATGTTGAGGAACGACATAAAATATGGGATTGGGATGAGCTGGAAAAACATTTGGGGCCGTCGGTTTGGAAACTCATCATTGATCAATTTAATGACACTCTAGTAAGAATTTTACTCGTGGCTACTATTGTTTCATTTGTTCTTGCATGGATTGATGGTGATGAAGAGCTGCTAGTTAGTTTCTTGATTTTGATTGCCAATGCTACTGTCGGCGTGTGGCAAGATAGCGATGTGGAGGAAGCCCTAGAGGCGTTGAAGGAAATGCAGTCAGAACACTCCAAGGTTAGAAGGGAAAGACATTCCATTATGAATTTTCCTGCAAGAGAATCAGTTGTTGAGCGTTGAAACACCAAATGCTGAAGAGGAAGCCGTTGAGCCATTTTAGGATTCGACGAGCCAAGAGTCAAGGCCGAGGCCATGGCAGAGAAAGAAGTCCCTAACAGATTGTATCTCATCCAATCGTCTGTGAAGGAAGCCTACCTCACCAGTACTTTGGCGAACTTGTGCTTTGATATTTTGCACGCTTCGTATATGTGTAGGGTTAGTTGTTTCTGGTGAAGAATAAGATGGAGCAGGGTACCATAATCTTGAATGTCTGTAGCAGTGTAATTGAGGAGGCCGAATTGTTGAAGGGCTTGTAACAATTTAGTCAAAGAAGATCCGATTTGGTGTGAAGGTTGTGCATCTTTAGGCCTGCATCATTTTTGGTATCAGAGTGGGAAAATATTTCCCGCGGAAAGGAGTTTTTGCGTGCTGAGAGTGTGAGCAACCAGCGTGAAAGAGTTGGTCATCAAGAAGACTGGCAGGATAAAAAGACTAAAAAAGCGTGTTTTGTGTGCAAGGGTTCCAAGCTTGCACAGGAAGAAAGAAAGTCTTGGAAGAAGACAGACGCTGGCAGTAGTAAAGAGGTAAGATAGCAAAGGAAAAGTTGTAGAGCGTAAATGACCAAAAAAAATGTCAAAGATAACCAATGAAGGATAGCAGAGAGAGTTTAGAATTTTATTCTCAAGGGAGATTTTAAATCCAAACACATAGTAGAACGGAGAGGAGAAGAGTTTTACTCTCAAAGAAAGAATTTGCGAAAAGCAAATAACTTGAGACAGTGCATGCAAAATGTAGATGGACGTGATCCTGCAGGGATCATATATATATATATATATATATATATATGATGATATTTGTTTTCACTGAGTTGATAAACTGTGATTGTAGGTTTTCAGTAGTAGGGAAAAAGAAAAGCAGAACAAAGAAAGCACTCTGAGGTGTTCCCAAGGGAAAATGAGAGAGGACGACTGAAGTGTTCTCAAGGGAGAGTGAGAGATTGTAGGAGCCTAGTAGGAGTAAATATGGTGCTCAAGAGGAGGTTCCAAATCGAAAACCATGCTTATGAAAAGACTGAGCGTGGAGAGCTAAGTGAGGTAAGATTGCAGTGAGGAGGACTTGATGTTGCAGAGGCTTGCTGCAGTAGAGAGAGGAGCTCAAGAAGAGAGGATGAAGACAAAGATGATGGAAGATCATTGCAGAGGTTATGAAGAAAGCCACTATGGAGGAAAGAATGCCAAGACAAATGGCATGAAGAGGATGAGTCAAGAGGATCTTGACAAGCAACCTGCTGACATAAAAGCAAGATTGGAGATATTGACAAAGCTGCTACAAGAACTAGAAGACCAGAAAAGAGGATAGACCTTTCCAAGGAAAGAAGGTGATTTGGCACTTGTTACAGATGAGGCAGAAGCAAAAGGAGATTGTCTTATGGACAAGGAAACTCAAATTCTTTGAGTCAAGGATAAGAATGGAAGATGCCGCAGGAAAATTTGTTTAGGGGAAAATGCTTGAAGAAGCAGGAGAAGCAGATGAAGCAGATGAAGTTATCTGCAAGCCAGAGAAAGGAATATCTCTGGATGATGATGAGGAAGTGGTGAGAGGTCGTATGAGGGTCTCAAAAGTTCAAAAGAGAAATTGCATCAGCATACTGAAATGTTAACATGAAGACTAGAAGAAAGCTCATGGAGATATAGTGAACTGTTGACAGGAAGACTAGAAGGAAATTCAGAGAAACAGGTTGAATTAGTGAGAGAAGGTAAAACTAATGGAATCATCGAAGCACAACCTTATGGGAAATATGCAAATAAAGTAATTGACGTTCCACATAATCTACCAACATTGCATACACCGTTGCCAGAAATCTTGGCTACAATGCTACCGCTTGAAGGAAGTTTAGGTATGCAAGAAGGACGAATGAGCATTAGGAAGAGTGTTTTATTAGTAGGAAAAAATCGGTTAATCCAAGATGGAACATCAAAAAAATATTCTGAAGAGGATGCGCAACTTTCCAGGAGTATCCTGAGACAGACAAAAGATGTCAAAGAGGGTTTAAATGATGTGGATGTATCTTTCTGACAGGCAGGGGAAGACAAATCATCGTTTAATATTCTGTTTATTGGCCAATGGAAACCTGGTGGAAAGTCCATCAAATGTAGTGATCAACCCTGTTCTATTCCTGTGGTTTGGGATGCGTATCAAACAGGTCCCCTTGGAAAATTGGCAGGCGGGAACGTGAAATCAATTGAAGGAAGGGTTAAGTTTCCGACATCTTGTCTTCACGGTGACAGAGGTAATCTTACGACATTAAAAGAAACTCAAATTTTTGAAACTTTATCTTTGGGAAACAACAATCACCTTTTCCACCCAGTACCTTTTGATTCCATTGAGCTCGTTAATGTTTCAATAACAAGGTTTCCTATAGTTGGTAGAGACGTTTCTTGGTAGGAAGCATGTGGTCCTAGCTATTGTTCCTCTCCGCCCAATGGCTCCTCAACATTGTTTTCAAGCGATTCAACAACACCCACATGGAATGTAGTTGACAGTCCTCGGAGCGAAAACTGCATAGAAGACAAGAGCTCTAAAATATTAGTGAAAGTAACATATAAAGGTGAAAAAGGACAACCAATGAAGATTGTCCAAGAAATTCATGAAGAAAAGACCATGATTTCTGAAATCATAGTAGAAGATCATCACGTTGTCGTGATGATAGGCATGGTTGAGTCAACCATGGGAGATGTTGAGTTGATAAACGTGGAAAACATACCTCAAGAAGACGACCTGAAGTAGAAATTCACCTAGCAAGAGGTGAAGAAAAGGAAGAAGAGGTGACAATGGCAAAAAGTCAACAACAAGATCAAGGAGAAAAAGAAAGCAATGCTCATCAAGAAGCTAATGTATGGGAGAAGGAGCTAGAGTTACTGGAGAAATGGCTAAAAGCACCAGTACCTGATGAAGACTACAAGAGTTTTGCAGTAAAAGAAGCAGAAGTAGGGGAGGAAGTTCACAACTGTGAACTAGGGCAAGGAAGCCTTATTAGAATAGACGATGTAGGGGAAAAACTTGAAAACTCTTTGGAGTTAAATCAACACACTGAAGTGTTGATGAAATAAGAAGGTCCAGAACAGCCAATTGGAATACTGTTGAAAAGAGACACACAGTATGAATGTGTGAAACAGAGGAAGATGCAGCTGGACAATAGCAACCAGCTAAAGTAGGAAGGGAGAATTAATGAAGAAGACCAGCAAGAAGATCAACTGGAAACAGAGATTGAGAACATAAAGAAACTGATGTTGAAGCAGACCAGAAGGAAAAGCATGGCAGCCTCAGGAAAGGTGATCATTCAAGTACTAAAATACTTTTAGGAAGTTAAAAGAATTTGTCCAAATGGTCCTGATGCCACCAAGGAGCTTCAAGAGACCGAAATAGCGGTCAAAAAAATTAGATTTATTATGGCCATCTCAGTGAATGATCTTGTGAATCATTCTATTGTTGAACCCATCGATTTTCATTCAATAAAGGTGGAGTGACAGCATAGAATAGAAGGAGAAAATGTAACATTGGAATTTATAAAGAAAGTGATGGATGGCTTCAATAATTAGGAAAATATATGCAGAAGGTGTCCATCTCAAATATTATTGCAAGTAAAGGATTTGTTGGAGGCGATGCCATCACTGGTTGACATCAATATTCCGAATGGAAAGCAATTCACTGTTTGTGATGACATCCATGGTCAGTATTATGACCTTTTTAACAACTTTGAGGTTAGTAGGCTTCCTTCGAAGGACAATCATTATCTTTTTAATGGTAATTTTGTTGATCGAGGATCATTTTCAGACGAAGTCATACTTGTGCTATTCATATTCAACTGTATGTGTCCAACTGAACTCTGTCTTATAAGAGGAAATCATGAAAGCGGAAGTATAAACTATATTTATAGTTATGAGGGAAAAGTCAAGTCCAAGTGTAGCGAAAGCATGGTTGAGCTTTTCGCTGAAATTTTTTGCTGCTTGGTTTTGGCTCATATCCTCAATGACAAGATTTTTGTCGTTCGTGGTAGTCTTTTTAGCATTGACGGTATAGGATTGGATGATATCAAATAAATTGTTCGATTAGAGCCACCTGAGGAGGGTCTGATGTGTGAAATATTTTGGATTGGTCCACAGCCCCCTAAAGGGCATGGACCCAGCAAACGAGATGTTGGTTTGTCTTTTGGAGAAGATGTGACAAAAGGTTAATTCCAAGAAAACAATCTTGAGCTGGTGGTCAGGTCTCATGAAGTTAAAGAGGAAGATTATGAAATTGAACACGACATCAAACTTATTACAGTGTTTTCAAGTCCAAACTATTGTGAAGAAATAAGGAAGATGAAGCAGGAAGCAACAGACGTGTAGCCTAAACGAAGGAGCAGAGCATATGGACAACTCCAGGAAAAATTCTGGGATCCAGAAGGAATTTTTATTTTTTTCTCTTGAAAGCACATGATCAGGAGATCATGAATGTTTTCAAGCGTGAGAGTTTGATGCAGGAGTATCTAGACTTGGGCCAGCAATGTGATGAAGTGGTCACATGTTGTAGCTAACACAAGACTTGAGGAAGACTTAGTTGTTAACTTTGTGTTAGTTTCAATAAGGGCAAGTAGTTAAAAGTGGTCTAATTTGTTTGAATGAAGATAAAGATTGAGTTATAACTGTATAACTAATTCCTTCATGTGTGGAAAGAAGTAGTTAGGTATGACTTATGTATAACTTCCTTTTGGGAAAAGAAAGGGAGGGGGGAGGCAGCAGGGGAGAGATAGATCAAGCGAGGGAAGGTCTGACAAAGTGAGAGGGCCAGGGCAGAGCACACCCATTCTTGTATGGTTAGGCCATGGAGGTGTCAGTAATATGTTAATAAGGATTATGCATATGAAAACTATAATAGTTCTTTGATTTTTGTTTTGTGACTCGATCTCCCCATGGTTAATGGACAAGTGTGTAGTTGTAACCGAGTTTTAAATAATGAAAACATGTTTTTGTGAATTTATACAGAATTGCTTCATTGTGAATTTTTGTCTATGTATGTGTAATTATCTTGTGTGAAGGACCCAATCCCATGCATCAGTCAAATATATATATTGCAGGTTCAGGGCTTCCATTACCAGAATACAAAATATGGCAACCCAAAAGGGTAGAACACTACGCTGGAGAGTCTTTGCTAAAGAATAGGGCACATCATACGCAGGAAGAAGGGGAAGTTGGAGCAATCCGGAAGGTTGCGGAAATTGTGCTAAGAATACGCTTGGGCCAGAGACGTAGAGGATTGTGCGAAAGAATTGGAAGTAGATGTCGAACAGGGGCTGAGCAACGAAGATGTTAAGGAGCGAAGGCAAATATGGGATTGGGATGAGCTGGAAAAACATTTGGTGCTGTCGGTTTGGAAACTCATCATTGATCAATTTAATGGCACTCTAGTAAGAATTTTACTCATGGCTGCTGTTGTTTCATTTGTTATTGCATGGATTGATGGCGATGACGATCCACTGGTTAGTTTCTTTATTTTGATTTCCAATGCTACCATCGGCATCTGGCAAGACAACGATGCGGAGGAAGCCCTAGAGGCGTTGAAAGAAATGTACTTGGAACACGCCAAGATGAGAAGGGAGAGGCATTCCATTATGAATTTTCCTGCAAGAGAATCAGTTGTTGAGCGTTGAAACACCAAACACTGAAGAGGAAGTTGTCGAGCCGTTTTAGGATTTGACGAGCCAAGAATCGAGGTTGAGGCCGTGGCAGAGAAAGAAGTCCCCAACAGATTGTATCTCATCTAATCAACTGTGAAGGAAGCCTGCCTCACTAGTCATTTGGTGAACTTGTGCTTGGATATTTTGCACGCTTCGTATATGTGTAGGGTTAGTTGTTTCTTGTGAAGAATAAGCTGGATCAGGGTACCATAATCTTGAATGCCTATAGCAGTGTAATTGAGGAGGCTGAATTTTCATAGGGCCTATAATAGTTTACTCAGAGAAGATCCGATTTGGTGTGAAGGTTGTGCAGCTTTAGGCCTGCATCATGTAGTATGGCAACAAACTTTATGTTCCACATGGAATAAAATTAAAAGAAAATTTCTCATCTTCATCAGATATTGCATGACAAAGCACTCAATTGGGCCAAGGAGCTTCTTTGAGGGCACTTTACCTCATGGAAATCATCTGAATAAAGGTATACATGAACACCTAAAATAGGGTTACCCTCAGAAACAACTCAGCCATCCATATCATAACTTAGGACAGAAAATATGTCACCTACTATTAGATTTGAAAAGGCCAACTTGATCTCTAGAGAGCCTCTTTATACAATTGCTAAGAGAACATGACAATCACGCATTTGAAAGAGAATATTATAAAAATATACTCTATAAACCTCGATTAGTGTACCTCATGTCTAGCTCCATTCTAGCTAGGATCGACATTTGGTATGACCTTGTATCTTTTTTCTATGTTTAACAATTGGCTCACATAGCCTGCTCTTTCCACTTCTTCACGATTGATTTCATGGAGGGATATTGCATCCTTTGGATGCTCATCCTTAAGGAATCTCCAAACTTATTATGTGTATCAAACGAAGGCAAAAAGAGAAAAATATCATGGCCTTTCCTTTTTGAAAAAGAAATGTGGTGGGATTTGATATGACCTGATATTTGTATATTGCTAAAGGATTGATGAAATTTATGTATTCATGATGGGAAGAAACTAACCTATATTTCCTTGGAGTAATATTTGTAAACCTGTAACTACCTTTGTGCCACTTAAACACAACATTAATGAAATCATTGTTGGTGGAAATGAGTTCAACCCTCACATCGGAAGGACCTCCATTTATATTTGGACAACTTTCTACTCCAACAACCCCCATCACTCTCCCAAAAATGATGAACCTAGTAAAGTGAAAATTGATGTCTTCATGGCCATTGCAACCATTGTGATCCACTAATACATATTCACACGTTTAAGACATATTCACAAATTCAGGGAATATGAATATTTTGGATGTAATTTTTCCACTTAATAATTTTAACATCAAATTTGAAGTTCATCTTCAGGGAGCTCTTGAAACAATTTTTCAAAATTTTATCAAATCTGCACAAATATATTAAAAAAATTATCAATGTATGCTACTTGATTACCAATCAAAATGTTTAAAACAATACAACACCAACAAATTTGTATTTCAACTCCATTGCACATAATTCACTTTCCTTCATAGAATGCATATGCCTCGTAGATCTTTTCCAAGTTCTTCAATTGTTGTAACATATATTTTGTAGATGATCTTGACAACCTCGCTATCTGCAATATGACTATCAATTTTTAATGATTCATTTTATGTATCTTTTTTATAATTATGGTGAATCTACAGATATTAAGATTAAATAACGAATCTACTTCTTGAACAAAAATTATATGAAAAGTAAAATTTACATGACTAAAATTTTAACTTTTCAAATTCCACCTATATTCATCAAAATTTCGATTAAAAAACACAGTGTATCGTTACAACTTACATTGTTTACTGAACTAACCATTGTGTCTAGGGTCTACCATAATTCTCCATAGTATTAATGTAGCTCAATTGCTTCAACAATTTTATTGGGTTTCCTTTGTGATCAATGTACGGATTACACTTAAAATGTTCAAATATTATTTTTAAAAATTCTTGAATTGTTATGGGATTTACCACCAGAAAAAAACCTAATAAACCTTTACGCCATGCTTTCTTGTGTTTTTGGCCATGGATGCTAAAGTTGCATTCGCAACCATGTCTGCTGATACAATTTGAGTTCAATCAAAATAAATTAACACATTTAAGAGAAAAAGGATAATGGTTTTTTGGTTGAAGTTTTGAAGACATACATTGAATATCTGATCTCCCAAGAGAAATAAATAATGGGGAGAAGCTCCAAAAAGATCAAATCAATATGATTTAAATAATAAAAAATGTGAAATCTAAGTTTGAAACCATCCACTATCATCTTTCAGATATAAATGAAAAACATAGTCTAATAATAATAATAAATAATATAGAAATATTCCAGAAAATCTAAAATTAATTACAAAATGATTTTTCACACTTTGTTAAGAGGTACTCACCAGATCTAGCATGGCATCTGGATCGGCCAAGAAGTAAGATAGTTGACCTTTTCCATAGTGCATACCGATTGGATAAATCATTCTGCAAGCTGAATATTTGATTTAGCTCAACAACAATGTGAGAGTAATCGAGCTTCAGATCAGAAGGTTTCCTCAAATTTGTCAAACATAGACTTTCGATGAAACCTCAGGATCCATTGATCCGTTGGCAATTGTTCAAACTACCATATATGCAACCAACCATTGAAGCAACACCCAATTCTCCATTACAAGGAACTTCGAATCCAAAAACCTAGTAGTTTTTTTCCATGTTTTAGATACTCATTGTATCTCTCTTTCTCGAGTTCCAAACTAGTTTTCGCTAGGTCACTCTAATCGTTGAGATGTCGATTTTTTCAATGGCACTGTTAACACCCAGGTTGTTCTCTTTGACTCCTAAGAGAATACGGCCGGGGTAACCACTAACCAATCTTTGGGCTACAGCTTCTAGCCTAGTTGTAGTCAGAGAGGGCTCTCTCTATAAGGTTTGTCACTGTTTTTGATAAAGGTTTTAGGCTAGTTATGAGATGAAAT
>APFE031125466.1:72068-127678 GCA_000404065.3 Pinus taeda | reverse complement strand
TGGTTTCCCTACAATACCCCTTAATTCAACTTCCTTTCCTTCCACAGAAAATTTCATGAAAAGTTCTTGAAAATTAAAAGCTATTGTACCCAAGGGTTGTAGCCATTGGACTCCTAGTACAAAATCAACACCTCCCATTGGAATGGAAAGCATTGGGCTAGTCAATACATATTCTCCCATGGATAGCTTGATATTATGGCAATTTCCAGAGTAATTTATTGTTCCTCCATTTGCAACCATCACTTGACACTTTGGTGCTAGATATAGGAAGCAATTCAATTCTTTTGCTACCTTACAATGAATAAAATTGTGGGCACTTCCTAAATCAATCAACACTATTACCTTTTTCTTCTTGATTTGTCCTTCTATCTTGATGGTTTGAGGAGTGGTAATTCCAGCCAATGCATTACAAGATATGGTCGGATTTATTTCTTCTTTATCTAGGCTTTGTTCCTGGAGTATATACTCTTCTTTTGACCTTTCTTGCTCCTTTTCTTCTTCCTCTTCACAATCTATGAATAATTTCTTCTCAACACACTTATGACCTTTAGTGTATTTACTATCACAACTGTAACAAAGCCCTTTTGCTCTTTTTTCTTCCAATTGTTGTGTTGTAAACCTTGTAGGTTGTGGAAGACTAGGGACAACACTTCCATCTTTATAGTTGTGAGTGTATGCTTCTTGGTTGCCATAATTTTGCTTTCCATTTTTCTTGCTAACCTGAATGCCTTCTCTAATGAATCAGGTTCCCAAAGGCGAACATCATGTTGGATATTATCCTTTAAAAACCCTATGAACACATCAATCCTATGCTCCTCTGGAATATCTTTTACCCTTATGTTCAATTTTTGGAACTCCTCAATGTGCTCCATTATTGAACCCTTTTGTTTGAGACTTATCAATTGGCTAAAAAAAGTGTTGCTTTTTGTATCCTCATAATGTGTTGTCAATTCTTCCGTAAAAATTGCCCAAGTGATAATTTGTTTATGAGAGCAAAGCCATTGATACCATACAAACTGATCTGGTTCCAAATAAGTTGCTATACGTACCTTTTGTGTGTTTTGCACATTATTGAGATCGAAAAATTGCTCCATCTGTAATATCCATGTTGCGGGATCCTTGCCATCAAACTTCCTCATATCGATTTTTGGAATATGATGGGTCTTCCATCCCACATTAGAGTCTATGGAATCATGATTAACATTTCTTTTGTTCTCATTATGAGTTTCCTTTACTACTCGATCACCCTTAGTGGCCATTTCTTGTAGCAACTTATTCATATTTATCTTCAATTCGTCCATGTCTGTCTTCAAATCTATCTTCAAATCGTCCATGTCTGTCTTCAAATCTGTCTTCCAATGGTCCATATTAGCCTCCACACCCTTTATCTTATATTCCATGCCATTTATCTTAGCTTTTGTTAGCTTTTGTGAGGTTGACATTTTTTGCACTTGGTCTTGTAATTTTGATATATCATGTAGCATTTCTTCCTCTTCTTCATGAGTCATGCTAGAGCTTTCAGGTTCCTTACTAGGTGTTTGCATTTTCTTTCCTCAGGCATCTATTACCGATAATAATGCTCTACTAGCCTTTTGAATTCCTTCAAAATAAATTTTCAAACCAATCTTAAGCAAAAATTTAAAAAAATCTACACACCTTTTTTTTCTTTGTAGGAGCTCGATATTGTCTCTGATATATCTTTGTACTTTCAAAACATCTAGTTCTAAAATTGTGACCTGTGGTAGCCCTCTATGTTCTCTTTCCAATGCCACTAGTCTGCCCCAATTGGATTCTCCAATGAAGAGTTATGCCAAATCTCCCACAGTGACCTGATTATAGACCTTTTCAGAAGAGCGAACTTGTATGAAGTGCCACGTGTCACTATTTTGACCTTTGCCTCTGAAAAGTATATACAAGAAACTACGATTTTTCCTCTTTCTATACCTTTTTATGAAATTTCAAGCTGATGCTCAGAAAGAAAGTTATGACGATTTTCCCCAGGTCACTTGTTTTGAATGTAATTCAGGATTTTGCAAAAGGACCAACTTCCTAAGATCATATCTCCGAAAATCTAGTGCAAAAAGCTCTGAAATTCGGACCCAAGGTTCATCACGATGTCTTCTCAAATGGTTTTTTTTTTTTTACTTCTGAAACGTCGCGGAAAAAAGTTATAGCGAAAATGCCACGATGACCTTTTCGGAGCAGCGAAACCCTAGAATCCAAAGCTCTGATACCAAATGTTATGAAACCAGCTCAAGAAAAGATAGAAAAGATAGATCAACGCCTTAGAATTCAACCTCTTCGAGGGGGTAACCCCCTTTACATTACATAAGTGAACAATTCTTGGATGATACAAATGAAAAAACCTCCTTTCTATATATAGGAGTCTAAGGAGTCACAATATAACCCAGCCGACCTAATAATAATAATATAAAGCCACAAAAATAACAATAGAGGGATTCTATGGGGCACAGTAATAACAATATGGGTGCAATAGGGGCACAACAATATTAATAAGGGGTACAACTACCATAGTAATGTGGTAATCACTAGTATTATAGGGACCCAACATTACATCAGTTGTCGAGCCGGGAGCATGACCATTAAGAATGGGCCTATGTCCAAACAGCTCGTCCTATATCCTCCTGCCCAACCTCTAGTAGAACATGACTTACCTCTCTCATTGGAGGAGGAAGATGAGGATGAGATCTACTCTACACCATTGTGCACAGTGGAAGCCACCAGGGGAGGTCCTCAAACCGAGGATGACCTTATTGAGAATTTGATTCAAAATCCACCTCCCAGTGTGTTGCCATTAGAAGAGTTGGTAGAAGACACCCAAGACAGTGCTTTAGTGGATCTCTGCGTGGCTGATCCGACCTCTCTCCGAGTTAAGAATGTGGAATTTGGCCCTAAAAGAACCTTGAAGATCAACTCATCCCTATCCCCCTCTTAGGAGAAAGAGTTGTATAGCCTATTCAACAGCCATTTGGATGCTTTTGCTTGGAGCTATAAGGAGATGAAAGGAGTCCACCCTTCAGTCTGTACCCATCACATTTACATTAAAGAGGACTGTAAACCAGTCAGGCACCCTTAGAGGAGAATGAATCCAGCCCTTAAGGACATTCTCAAAGAAGAACTGCAAAAGTTGCTGGATGCAGGATTCATCTACCCCATCTCTGACAGCGAGTGGGTTTCTCCTCTGGTACTTGTGCCCAAGAAAAACGGGAAGTTGAGAATCTGTGTAGATTATTGAGAACTTAACAAAGCTACCAAGAAGGACCATTTCCATTTGCCTTTCATAGATGAAGTGTTATATGGCCTAGTAGGGAAGAAGTTCTTTTCCTTCCTAGATGGGTTTAGCGGGTATAATCAGATCCAAATCAGCCCAGAAGACCAAGATAAGACCACTTTCACTTGTCCATGGGGTACCTTTTCCTACCGGGTCCTTCCCTTTGAGTTATGCAATGCTCCTGCCACTTTCCAGAGAGCGGTACTAAGTATATTCGCTGAGCTAGTTCATGATTCAGTGGAAATCTATATGGATGAATTTACCCCTTATGGTTCTAACTTCCAAGAAGCATTAACTAACCTAGGAAAAGTTTTAACCAAGTGTACTTAAATGAACCTCTCCCTCAGTCCTAAAAAATGTGAATTCCTAATGACTGAAGGGACCGTGCTAGGTCATACAATGTCTCAGCGAGGATTACAAGTGGATCCCAATAAGGTTGTTGTCATCCAATGGGTCCCACCTCCTCAAAAGGTAAGAGATGTTAATAGTTTTCTAGGCTTAGCACGATATTATAGAAGATTCATTAAAGATTTCAGTAAGCTAACCTCTCCATTGTTTGGGCTTTTGGGAAAAGATGTTGAATTTATATGGACTTCCAACTGTCAAGAGGCTCTGGATGCGTTGAAAGGTAAGCTGGTAACTTTCCCAATCTTGAGAGGTCCAAACTGGGCCCTACCTTTCCACATTCACACATATGCCTCGAACAAAGCCATAGGAGCAGCCTTAGGACAAGTTGAAGAGAAGCTACCATATGCCATATATTTTGTCAGTAAAAACCTATCCAAGGCAGAGTTAAACTATATTATAACCGAGAAAAAGCTACTAGCTATAGTCCATTCCCTAAAAAAGTTCAGACACTACATCACTTGTTATCAAACATTCGTACACACTGATCATGCCGCAATTAGGTATTTGATGAATAAACCTGATGTAAATGCTCGTATCATTAGATGGTTACTTTTATTGTAGCAATTTGATTTGACCATTGTTGATAAGCCAGGTAAGGAAAATGTTGTTGTTGATTTTCTGTCTAAACTAGATTTTCCTGCAGGTGAAGAAAGGATGGTGGATGATCAAATGCCAGATGAACACCTATTTTCTATTTCAATACTCTCTCCATGGTTTGCTGATATAGAAAATTACTTGGTTTCAGCATAGTTTCCGCCACACCTATCCTCAAAAGAGAAGAGCAAGGTCGTGAGGAAAAGCGCCCCATTCACTTGGATTGGGGGCAACCTGTTTAAACTTTGCCCAAATCAGATTTTGAGGTGTTGTGTCAGGGAGAAGGAAGTTTTTGACATCCTCCTAACCTATCATGATGGGCCCTGTGGAGGCCACTTTGCAGCAAAAAGAACCGCCTTCAAAATTCTACAGGCAGGGTACTATTGGCCCACTCTTCATCAAGATGTCAGGAGATACATCAGCCAATGTGACCGATGTCAAAGGATGGGGAAACAAACTCCAAAGGATGAGATGCCCCTACAACCTCAAGTGACTTTCGAGCCATTTGAGAAGTGGGGCATGGACTTTGTGGGTCCTATAAACCCTCCTTCAAAAGAAAAGTCTTACATCATTGTTTGCACAGACTACCTGATGAAGTGGGAAAAAACAAAGGCAATCAAGGCAGCAACAGAAGAAAAAGTAGCTGAGTTATCGAGGGAAAATATCTTCTATAAGTTTGTCTACCCAAGAGAATTAGTCACAGATCAAGGAAGTCAGTTTACCTCCAACCTGATTGAAGACCTGCTCACTCATCACAAGATTAAGCACAGAACATCCACCCCTTATCATCTACAAGCAAATGGATAGGTGGAAGTCACTAACAGAGCTTTGGAAGAGATTTTGACTAAAGTGGTGAGCAGCAGCAGAAAAGATTGGGCAAATCGCTTGGTTGAGGCCACCTGGGCTTATAACACTACTTGGAAAACTACAATAGGTTTCACACCCTATGATCTGGTCTACAGGAAGAAGGCTTTGATGTCTATAGAATTTGAATATAACACATTGAGGTTGGCAGCTCAGCTGGACCTAGATCCTAACCATGCACAATAAGAAATATTACTGCAGCTGAATGGATTAAATGAATAGAGAATGCAGGCCCTTCTCCACTCAGAGGTAGTCCAACTTCAAAGAAATATATGGCATGACTGACACCTTCAAGAAAAGAAATTTTAGCTAGGAGATTGGGCGCTGTTATATGAATCAAGATACAAGGATTTCAAAGGAAAGTTGAGGACAAGATGGTTGGGACCATATACAATGGAGAAATGCAATGACAATGGTTCAGTCCTTATCAAGACCATTGATGAAGAAGCCATCCCCATGCTCGTCAATGGGGATCGATTGAAAATCTACAAGAAGCCCCTTTTTAAATAGGAGTTCATTGAAACTCTGGGTAAATCAGTGTTGGTAGTGGAGTAGGCCCCTGTCTCCACTCCACCCACACCTTGAACACAAAAAAAAAAAACAAAAAAAAGGAATAAAAGATCCTTGGGTGAAAACCTCTTGGAGGCACCCAGGGCAGACAGTGAGGGTGAAAACCTCCTAGAGGTGCCCCAGCTATCTAAGACTTAATAAAAAAATTAAAAAAAAAAAAAGAGAGAAGAAAGAAGAAAAATAAACCTAATTTCTGTTGAATAAATTGCAGGTTGCAGAAAGGTCATTACAGTTTTTAGGAGGATCGCACAAGACAAAGATAGAGGTTATAACCAGGCTGCAAGCATCCCTCACAATCCATTCCTCCATGGCCATTACCCTTTCCTAATATTTGGTCTTATTCGGGCTAAGATTTCGCCTTCTATAGGAAATTATGTATCTTCTACAGGAAGATCCTGTAGAACCTACGGAAAAGCCAAAATCGATCTCAGAAGAGGACCCGAAAGTTGGGAATCTGTCTATGAGGCCTATAAACCTCCTTGCTTCCAATCATCGCCATATGTTTCCCTTTTTCCATCTATGTACACCTTCATTGCCCTCATTTTTATGTCCCTGCACAGTCACAGACAGAAATCTTGTTTCCTTCATGCTGCCAGCAAAATTTTTTTAATGACAAATCAAAGCAATAGTTTTAATGACACATGCATGGAGCTCTACTTGAATGTGTGAACATTAGTAATATCCTAAGGCCAAGCATGTAGTGTGCAAGCAGCAATAAAAAATGGCGAAATGGGTTCCAAAATCTGGAATCTACATAACACGGCCACGACTACGCAGGTAAGTGCCTAAACTCATTCTTCAATTGCATAAATCATATTTCAAGGCTGCATGACTATGGGAATGGTTCATATTGAGTGGAATCGGTGGCCAGTTACACCAGTTACACATCCTCGTGGAATCTAAACGAGCCCCGTTAAATTCAAAACTGCTGATTAGATGCACAACCAACACATGTGAAGTGTCCATTCAGGAAGAAATCGTCAGGACTGGTAGTGGTGGCGGTGGATAACGGGAGAAAGGGAGGTGATGGTGGTCAGAAGGCATGCAGAAACATTATGGTTGTGACGTAGGATCAACGGTCCGGTTTGGCCACCTCATCCCCTCACCACGAATCATGTCTACAGATAAAATACAACTCAATTGAAACATGAACCACTCTTTGTTCATTCTGCACTCACAACATTCTCGACTGGAGTACGCATCCACCTCTTCCAAAGCAGCTAACCAGTCATCCTCCACTAGTTTTCTTCCTATTTTTGAAAATCTCCCACCTATTGGGCGCATAGTTTCATTCTACAGGAGCCAAGAGATTTCTACAGGAAGGATTCTACAGGAAAGGTAGAGAACATCCTGCAAAAATAAAACTCGAGATTTTTTGTCGAAATTCAAGCATAAGGAAAAACAGAGGAAGAACAGAAAGAAAAAGAATAATTTGACAAGACTGCTGAGCCTAAAACAGAGAAAGAGACAACACCAAGAATAAAGAAAGGAAAAAGGACACAGATTGGAAAGGAAAAGCCCGAGACAACCCAAAAGAAGACTGCCACAGCCAAAGCAGGCACCCAACAAGAGAAGGAAAAGACAAACCCTGAGATATCAGTATCATAGATAGAAATAGTGGACACAAAGATTTCTACAGGAAGCGAAGGAAAAGAATAGCCACGAGAGGAATCCCCTCAAAATTTGGCATGGGAGGCAGCAGCTGTGCTTGCTGCATTAAGAACACCTACAAAACAAAAAGGGAAAAGAAAGAGGCAAACCTCCATGTACTTTAAAGCTAGAAGAAGCACAAGGATCAAAGTGGGAAAACCCCAGCCGCAATCAAAGGAACCAATTGTCATTGAGGACACAACCACTAAACAAAAGGAAGAGTCTCATTCCAAGATATCTATTGCCTATGAAAGAGGAAGCCCAAAAACCTTTACATGGAGAGAGAGAATTAGGATGATGGACTCAAAGGCAACTCTACAGGAAGCTGAAACATCTCTATAGGAAACTCTAGCCAAGTTAAAAGAGACTAAGAAACTGGAGGAGAAGGCAGCCAAACAATCACAAGGAGAAGACAAGATCGAGGAGATACTGGAACCAAGCCCCCAACCTAGTTTGGGCTCATATTATAACTTGTTAGAAAGTGGGAAGAACATCCCACAAAAGTTTGTTGTACCACTTTTCTCTGCATTGGAACAAGAAGGGGTTAGGACTCACACTTGGATGAGATTTGCCAAATCCAAGGGAATTGCAGACATAGGCCACCTAGAAGAACAACTAAACGAATCAAGAAGAGAGTTGGCCATGGTGAAGCACATAGAAAGCATCAAAAGAGCCAAATTATAGGAGGAGAATGAGCTGCTAAAAAAGCAGTTGCAGCTACAGGAAGGTCATAAGGAAGATAGGCCGTCCATTTTGGGAGGGCAGCAGTAGCAAAAATGACCTCCAGCAGTCAAGGAAACAACCGAGAAATAGTAGAGAGAGTAAAAGCTACAAGATGATGTTGAGATGCTGACAAAACTACTGTAGGAAAAGGAGCCTTAGGCAGCAGAAAAAATACAGGGTTTAAAACAACAGTTGCAAGAAAAATAAGCCCAAATGGCCTGTATGGCCAGCTGGGTAGTAGAAGCCTTACAATGTAGGCAACCTGTTAAGTCCTATGCATTATATCTTAAAGATCAATGGTTGCAATTTCAAATTAACACATTGGCCCAAAGGGGCACCATTCCATTTCAAAATTACAATCAGTTTATGTATTTGTGTGGCAATAGCTCAACTGAACATAAGGCCAAGTTAGAAGAACTCTATTTACACAACTTGGCACTTCTAAACATGAATCTATCAGACCCCAATGCTACATTGGCAGAGGTACAACTCATGGCTATGGCTTCTTCATTAAGCCATGAGGAAAAGAGGGCAATAGATATTCAGAAGGTTATGGACAGGGAGCTAAGTGAGCCACTCATGATCAGGGCAGAACCAGAAGATCCCTCAGCTCTAGTATATGCGCATCAACACCTTGCCAACAACCCTCAAGTTCTCCCAGACTACATTGAAAGGCAAGCTTAGGCCATTTCTCACTTTGAAGACATGGAAAGAATGTTTGGTGATAATCGCATTCATGCTTGCACAAGGAGATGGAACACATTGTCCCATAGCCTAAAAATAAGAGAGTACCACTCCCCAACCAAAATGAGGGAGGCTTTGGCAAGAGTGCCACTTTATAAACAATCAATGCAAAATCTGAAGGCCAACTGGATTAGCCTAAAGTTCAGTCCTCCATTACTTTTAGGACTACTGGAAGGGGTCAAGGAAGAAGAAGAACACAGGAAATGGGAGGAAGTAGAGAGAAAGGCAGGATTTCATGACCAAGAAGAGGACATCACCTCGGAAGCCTGGGATGTCAGAGAGGCAGTCAAGATAGTTTTTCATGCTTCAGGTTGATTCGACAGTTTGGTAACAAAAAAGATCTACAAAAAAGCCAACAAGCAGTCCTTGACCTCATCTCTCCCTCCTTGGGACCATGAGCTGAGACCAAGGCATATTTACTGCCACAAAAACATTGTTTTTGCCTTCCTATGCAATTGCTAGCATTAGATTTTAAATGTTGTTTTTTCATGTTTAGATCTGTTCTTGCTTAGTTTCCATAGCTATCTTGTATGATTTCCTATCTATAAACTTATGTTCATCATGTTTCTAGTTTTTAGGTCAGATTAGGTCAAAATAGATAAATCTCTAGTTTTTTCAGTCTTTGTTCGATCAATTTTGGAAAATAGTGTGCAGAGCACCTGTGATACATTCCTACATACCCTTCCTCCATCATACAACCTGTTCCAGCCCCTAATTCCATATTTCTCCCCTTCATTTGCCACACTTTTCCAATTTTCCCTAATTTCTACATTTTTGTGCAACATTGCTCTCTCCATCCTTGAACAAATCCAACCACCTTCATCACTCCTTAGCTTCATTTACCAGGTCCTAGACCCTTTAACATCCTTATCCATCCTTCATTTCCACTTTCCCACCATTTTTCCACCATCAACCCTCTAAAATCCCCTTTTGGCTTGTTCCTGTAGAACTTCCTATAGAACCCCTTGCAGAATTCCTGTAGAAGTTCACGCGAGTAGTTTTTCGAGATCTAATCAGTGTGGAATTCTCTAGAAGGGTGATAGGGACCCCTTAGGCCCTCTTCTTACCTTCCCAACCTCCTACAAGTGCCCACTCCATTTCCTTTTTCCAATAAACCTCTACACAGTCAAAAATAGTTAAAGCACATGCATAATAATTCTGCAAAATTACTCAAAAATACAAAAAGATGCTTTTTCCATATTTTCCTTCAGAAGTAGCTTAGACACACGCATTTTACCTTTCCAAGAGTCAATAGCATCCATTTCAGCAACTTTCATCTCTTTTCTTGCACTAGTAGGGTTAGTCAGTAAAACTAGGGTTTGCATTTCCTTTCAGCGTTCCGCTTCTTTCTACAAGTAGACTAGCCTCTTTTGAGTTAGCTTTCGTCCATCATAGTTAAAAGCTTCTTTTAAAAACTCATAGAAGCTGGCTTAAGCTCCTAGTGAACTTGTGTCAGCTGATCAAGTGACAGCCTACAGTAAGAGCTATTACTTGTGCATATAGCACCGTCGCTTCCAAGTTTGTTACGAACTACCGGGTTGATAAAAGTAAAGAAGGGAGTCCCAGGAGTTGCAACATCATTGCTACAATACTGGAGCCCACCACCTGCAAGTCAGACATAGGCTTACTAAACTCCTTGTTTAAAGAAACCATAGTCTCTACTAGTGATTCTAGAGGATTATCATAACAGTACTTAATATACCAATTCAACGCGCGATCCTGTAGAGCGATAACCAATTGTGCCTTCTTTATATTTTCATTAGTAGTATGTTGTGTTTTCCACACAGAATTCAGAAAAAACCAAAACTGCTATGTATCTTCACTTCCTATGCCTTTGAAAATCGGCATCTTCATTGTATTCGCCATGTTGAATGGAGGTGGCAGAGGTGGAGGTGTGGACGAAGGTGTATGTGGTGGAGGTGGAGTTGGAGGTGGGGTGGATGGATGATGTGTTCGTGGAAAACCCTGTGTTATCATTTGGATAGCACTGCATGGTGAGGCTTGTACTGCTCCCTCATCGTCACTCGAAGGAGGTCCGATCAATGGGCTATATTTTGGACCGGATCTCTCTCGACCTCTAAAGAGTTTTCCACTTCACATAACTCTGAACATCAAGGTAATGGCATCACCCATTTTTCACATAACAAAATTTTAATCCAGTTATTCAAAGATTTTAAATACTTACCTCGCAGTCCTTTGAAAAGTCGTCGCTCTACTTTGTTGTAGCTGAATGAGGTATCAATGGTGAATTTTGTAACAAATCCTCCCAAAATCCAATCGAGCCAATCATCAATAGCCCACATGATATGGTTTTCAGAGGCTTCTAATCTTCGCATTAATTAAGGAGTCCACGTTATAGGATTATCAATCTTCCACCTCACTTGGTTGTCTATCAATTTAGCTAACCACTCGTATAGTTAAATGGGAAAGATGCATAAAAAGATCTCGTGTATCTCTGTATACAGATACCTGTTCAACCATTGTTCCTTTTACATGCATGGATTCCTATTTTCTTGCGCTGCGAACTCGTGAATCTTCTGATCCAACACTTTTCAATTTTTTTCTTGGTTGGATTCCAATTATGCAACATCAGACATCTCTTTCAAGCAGATCCTGGTCCTGACAATAGAACCATTTGTTGGCTTAGGGTGTCCTGACCTAGGTTCAGAGTTACTCGTGCCAACCAACAAATCCCTACACAACTGACCCTTTCGGCAACAACCTTCATAGTGCAGGCTATAGTCTCACCCAAAGTAGTATGGGGGGATGCAAGAACTAAGTTTCTACATCCAGATATTATTGTGATGTCTTTTAGTGCCTCAAATTTGTCCTCACGAAGATCGATACTCTCTTAGGGTACACTGTTAAAACTCTGTCAAAATGGCCTTTAGACCTTCGCGAAGGTCTACGAGTAGTCTTTGTGGACCTTTTTTATTCAATCTATCCACTTACGCACATCAAAAAGGAGTCCTAAGTTAGGGTTCACACGTATTTACTTAAATTATACGTAAACATCAGAGAATGCCTCAGAGTCTTTGCGAAAACACATAAACATGCATTGCGTACATCATTGACACTTATTTAGTAGAATCGCGCAACATTCACCCAATATTTCATAAAACACATCATTCATTGACGTCGTACAATATTAACAAAATTAAACAAAAACACACAATAATTATTTGGAAATTGTCTTTATTGATCTTCAATTCAGGATTATAGACTTGAAACTACCCCACACTCAGCTACAGGGGTCTACACACTCAACTACGGACTCTACCTAAGCCTCTGTGGACTCTATCTAAGCCTCTACGCATTTAGCTGCAGAGCCTTTCTCCTCCTATCTAACCCACTTCTATTCGTTATTACTTCCCTTCTATTAACCCATTGCTTCGATCTATCAACAATATATTCCTTAGACTCTCTAAGATACACCTATTTATAGCCTTTTTTGTACGATACCAAGGTCCGCGGACCATGGGTGGATCTCAAAACTGACCCAAACTTTACATAACACAAGAGTCTAAACCCCTTTGACTCCTAATCATCTACACTCTCCGCATCCATAATTCGTGGAGACTTTACATTGATTACAAAAATGTATCAAAACTTGGGTTATCTTAACCCCAAAACTGTCCCAAGGGAACCCATCCCAACAAATCCACTAACAAATTGTTTAAACTTTGTTTTCTCATCCTTAAGATATGGTACATGCCTCAATAACTCTAAAAACTTAATCGTGTACTCTTCATTTGTCATAGAGACTCCCAAAGGCTGATTTCATCACTCTGGTCTAGAAAGTTTTGCTTGAGTCAATTGTGTAGTTCGTACAAGTCGAACTCACAATTGGTCTCTATGATTTTATATTGTTGGTCAACCAGGGGTAAGTGGTATAGGTAAATGGTAGGAGGGGTCATTGGGCTTTCACTAGTTGGTTTCAAATTTCACTTAGGTGACACTTTTAAAAATTATTAGGAAAATAGGTGAAGAGCCAGTGGTATTTACATGGGAAAATTTAGTTTCTTGTTGAATAATTCACTTGTTGTAATGGGTACCTGGCCGGGAAATAGCTATCTGGAATTTGCATTGACTGACAAAGAAATTCAATGGGAGAGCTGGGGTTTTAAAACCATTGCATCTATTGTTTGAAGTAAACAGGAAGCGGGAAGGGCGTCACACTGAATAACTGGAAGATTTTTTATGGGGAACTGACAATCCCCATTGTGTCTAACCATGATGGAGCAGGTCCATTGTGATCTAGTGCACGTTGGGGAGAAAATGGTCATCATGTAACGGATAAGGTGTAATGGGAAAAATAGGTGTCAAAAGAGGGTAAGGACATGTGGCAGAACGGAAAGGCAACGATATGCGGGAGCAGGGAGGATGCATGGCATGATAGGAGTGGAGGGGGAGAAAATGCGTAGTAGGTGGCACCGAGGTGATGGGTGCTTATAACGTTGACAAGAGATGGACGGTTTTCGGAGGTGAGGGGTAGGTGGTAAGAGGTTTTGAGTGGGGGGTGTGAAAAGCTTAGCGCCCGCCACATAGCGTGGGGCCTAAAAAGTGAATCCACTTTTCAGATCCCCCCTGCCAATAATGATAGAATTGACTGGGGGATTTGAAATTGATCCCTCGTTGTTGATCAAGCAGGGTAGATCATGGTGGTTGGATTATGCTCCCGCTATCCCACAAGCCGACAAATTAAATTTGTCCCTTTCGACTTTAGCATAAATTAAAACTTTAGCACCAGTAACTCATTTACAAATTGTTAATCGTCTTTATATGACATGATTAATTTATTACAAGTAGGATTAATTATTCTAAATACACTTAATTTACCCTAAGGGCACATTTAATCTAGCAAGACTGTTTTTATTTTTTCTAAGGTTTTGCAACTTCTATTCTAATACTAATTTATCAAATTTAACCAAGCTTAAACACTTTGGTTTATCTTTCTCTAATCTACCTAATTAATTTCAACCAAGATTAAACTGGATGGTTGATTTATTCACTAACCGAAACAACCTTATTTAACTCAGTTTAACCATGATTAAAAAGTATGATCAAACTTAGGAAATCTATTTCTATGTGGAATTTAAACAAGTTGCACACTTTATTTGAAAATTTTCTAAAATATATTTGATGCATTTTTTTTTTAGTGGCATTTAGACTTGCTCACTTGCATACATATTTTCTCTTTTGGGGTTTATCATTCTTTCCTTTTTTTCATTTTTTATTCTATTTTTCTTTTCTCATATACATTTTTTTATTCCATTTTTTCATCATCATTTTTTTTGTAAATCATTTGTAGAATATTATTTACAAGTTCTATCAACTGAAAGATAATAGCCAATCATCATTTGATCCTATGAATTATAGGACCCTAACAGTGGATCCAACTGGGGATGACATCCTCCCTGTCAGGTGTCATGAATGTAGTAGATTAGTAACCTTGATCCATTGTCTTCAGTCTTTATTCTGCATTTGAATTGATCTGTTATTGTTGTAGATATGACACCAACTCATCAAAATCTTATGGCCTTCACCTCAGGTTAACTTCTGATGTAATATGTTAGAGTCAATATTTGCATACTACCATCAGTGATCAAAACTCCTCTTTTATATCATATTAGGGTCCCATTTTGAAATTTTTGTCATTCCACCTAGGTCCTCATTTTAAAATTTATTCATTGATGGTAGCCCTATGTCAAAAACCCTGCTCTCTCTCAAACAATCAATATTTTTTGGCCCACCTTTATGTGTCTTACTGAGCATACATTGACTATAAAGGATCATTTCATCATGTTTTGTGTCAGTCAAGTCCACCTGGAGCTTGCTTATTCAAGGTCCCATTAGGTCTTTAGGTTTCATTTTTCCAAGGTCCAATAAAACACCATTTCACTGCATAAGGCCAGCAAAAGTATGAGTTAACAAAATAATATCCCTTTTTTAGTTAAAGAGGATTTGCAAGCATGTAACCATGGTTTCCAAAGTTATAATTTTGATTTCAAGAAATAATTTCATTCCAAAAACAGAGATGTAATCCTATTTTTTATATTTATGTATTTTATGTCATTATTTGTAATAAGTAACTTTTCCCAAGCTACCAACTCAGTTCCAAAATGCCAAAGGACCAAAAGTCAAAATTCAAAGTATTCTCAATGTATATCAAGTGATTAATTTTTCAAAGAAAAAGTCAAGTGTAAAGGTATAGTTTCCAAGAGTAAAGTGAATGAAAAACGAAATAAAATGGGTCCTAAGTCCCAAATCGTCAATTTCATGGAGTATAAAGGCCACCAAGACATCAAAAACAAATTCATTTTCACTCTCAAAGGTCAAGCTCACACTCCCTTGGTTCAAAAAGTCGATTTTGTAGGTTCAAAGGAGAAAATTATCTTAGCGTTGTGCTTAGGAGGAAGATGTTGCAGTTAGAAGGGAGGCGTTGCGCTTAGAGCTGTGGGCGCTGCCTTTTTTAACAGAGGTGTTGCACTTTTGGGTGAGGTGTTGTGCTTTTGCCCAATGTGCTATGCTTTTTCCCAGTGAGCCCCCAGAGCACCAAAATGCCTCCAAATGCTCTCAAAATTTCAACAAGGCCTTGTTTCCTCCTCTACCAAGTAAGTGACCCTATTTTCCACCTATTTGCACTCCTAAACAACATTTTTTTTTAGTTTTTTTATTCTTAAGCAAAATTGTCCCTTGGGAAAGTGATCAAACCCTAAATTCATCCCTATCCCAAATTTTCTACCCATAGACCCTACACCACCTTCCTACATCACTATTAAACCCATCCCTACCCTTAAACTATCACTCCCTAGTGCCTAAACACTTTTCCCATAAAACCCTAAGACCTAGGTTTTCAAAATTCCTAGGCAACCTCTACCATAAACCTATAATTTAATTATCATTCCCAACTCGTTTGACATTTTCACCTCCTATCACCTCCCACATCTCCATAATCCCTCCCCTCATCTCCCCAAATTTTTGTATCCCTATCCCTATTCCCTAGACCTATTTCCACTTCCCATTCCCACCTACCTTATCCTTAGGCCTCTTATTCAAACACTATAGAGGAAGACAGGGACTATGTGGAAGAGGAGGATACACAAGAAGACGAGGATAGGCAAGTAGAAGAGGACAAAGAAAAAATTAGGCCACACAAAGGAGGCAGAATCCTAAGGTTGGAACCCACTAACAAAAAGGAACTCATGGCTTCACCAATGGGAGTCTCATGTTTTCAGTATGTAGGTTGCCTTGATTTTTCCAAAATGATTAAAAGAGATTAGCATCACCTTGTTTTGACTAGAATTTTTGCATCAAACCTTAAATATAATCAAGTGACCATCACTTTGTCTACTTCCATCATCGATGCTGCCACATGGATTCTAAACATGGGTGAGAGGTGGTTTAAATCAAAATATTTGGAGGATCAGTATTATAAACCATTCATCAAACCACTGTACAAAAATGAGAGGAGGAGGGTGTTCCCTTTTAGCTACCTTCTTAATAGGTATGCCCCCATGATGAAAATCATCATGAAGTACTTCTCTTGTGAAGGAAGGTTCTCTAGGCTCTACACCTACCATATCAGACTGCTTATGCACTTCACAAGGGTCTCAATATCCCATACTATCTATTCAGAAGCATAGACAAAATGGCCTCCATTATGCAGAAGAGAGATTATAACCACCACATAAATAGCCTTTTCCATCACTCATTGATCAAGATCATTGTCCTTCATCACCTTGGCCAGTTGAATATTGCATGGGACAATTTCATGCCAATGACATTTTCACTGCTCCACATGCTGAAGATATGTCTTCTTCATCTCAACCCACTACATCTATTCCTCCATATGATGATCCACCCTTAGCATCACTGCCATCATCACCATTTCATGATCATGCAGGGTCACCTAGCAGAGTTGAGGTCATCAGGCCTATGAGCACAGATGTGAGAACATTGGTATATACTTATCAGAGAGGCCACAGGCAGGTGTTTTCTCCACAAATTGTGGGAGGGATCTTGCCTTCTTCATCAATAAAATAGATACACAAAGGTAAAGAAAAGATGACAGAGTTAAAGATCCAACAGTAGCAGGAGGACCTCCATGAGACAAAACAAGATTTTGAGATTATTGATCCAAGTGAGAAGGATGACTATGATTATTTTAGCATAGTTATCACGGAGAAGGATTCCCAAATTAGAGAGCTTCAAACTAACTTAGAGAGAGATAAGTTTGTTGTTTCTTTTCTTGAATAGGAAAACAAGGAGCTAAAGACCAAAAGTCTGATCAATGAGGTGAAAGTCATCAAGGCTCAAAGAGAAGCTAATAAAGAAAAGGTCATGTTTGATGAAGCATATGGGAAGCATGGTGATTCTGATGAGGAAGAAGACCAAATCCCAAGGCAGAGGCCCAAGACTAGAGGTTTGAAAAGAGATCTAGAACTAGAGAGCCAAAAAGAGGTTGATCTTACCAATAAGCTCACTTTGAATGAACAATTTTCCATCATGATGAATAAGGACCGAGAATAATGGTTTGAAGGGGTAAATATGCATCTTGAGAAGCTCTTGAAGAATTAAAATAGGGACAATGACTTACAAAAAAGGATGGCCAAACATTACTTCAAGAAAAATCAAATCGCAAAGTGCAAGCTCCAAAAGGTCAAAGCAAGACTTGAAACCCTAACCGAGAAAAAGGAGGAAGACATGCTTGAAATCCTTGATGAGGCATCACTCATGTCTTAACACACCTCATCAACTTTCCACATATCAAATTTTGAAGAATTTTGAGAAATTTTGGAAAATTTGGAGTTTTTTTCATTTTGGCAATTTGTGCACCAGACACACTACCAAAAGCACAGCGCCCTGGGCACTATGCTTTTCCTAGAGGCCTCCAAATGCAAAATGCTCATCGCCATTGGATTCAAAGGGCCAAATACAGTCATGAAAACTAATTTTCTAACCTTTTTGGGTCAACTGGGCTATCAAAAGGTCGAAAAACACCCAAAAAAGCATGTTTTTGCCCTGTTTTGGAGGTTGGTGCTGCGCTTTTGACTAGTCTTGGGAGAATCAACTCTTGGAGGGGAAAAAATGATTATTTTGGAAAATAAAGGTAGATATGGAACTTAGATAGGACGGGCTTTCCAATGAGATATCCTCAGCTCAATTTTTACACCAAGAAGCCCCTCAAAAGTGGAGTTGAAGTTGGCATTGCGCTTAGGACAGTGCCACTGCGCTTTTGACACAAATTTTCTAAGTTTCTTCATTTTGTAAATTTTCTCAGTTTTGACAGTTTCACCTTGAAAAATCATGTTTTTACCAATGTAATTGATGGATGTAAATGTAATAATGATGTTTTTATTGTTACGTAGAGTAAATACATTAGGTCAAATCTATTTTTGTGATGTAATGAATTAGTTTCCAAAAAGTGAGGGATGAGTCACTTTGACCACCCTACACTCTAGCTATTAGTTTAGTTTTTGGTGGAACTGCTCCTCCTCTCATGGATTCGATCCCTGAGGCTAGGAGGAGTTTCTTTGAGGCCTATATCATGTACTTTTTCATTCATTCTACATGTTGGACTCCATTGGATGTTGTACTAGTGTTTCAAACTTTGGCATGGAATATATTTGATGAGTTGCAACTATTTTGGTGGGATTCCTATGGCATGGTATTTTGATATTGTTTCTTCTTCAGTTACATGTGTGTGAATGTTTTGTATCTTCCATAATCCATTTCACTTCTAAATATGTTTGATTTTCAAGATGTGATTAGCAGAATTCATATTCTATGCTATGTTTTGGGAAAATCATCATAATTTCTTTCATTTCTTCAGTTTAAAAAGAATTCATGATTTTCATGCTATTTTTAGCACCTCATCAGTCTAAAACATTTCATCAATATACTACAAAGTGTTAAAGTACTTTCCTACCTTGCCCCATCAGATGTCTACAATTCTAATTTTCTATTGCCCTGACCTACATCACTCTCTAACTTAATTCACTCATCTAGTGACTACCCCAATCAAATCAAATCAAAACCCTGAGATACTATAACTAGCCTAAAATCCTAATCCATCCAGCCCTTTTGGGGTATGATCCTTTGGAGATATCCCTCTCCGGCTTGGTAGGGCTAGCTACCAAGTCAAAAGATTGATCTGTGGTTACCTCAGCTAGACTCTTCCTCAGCCTTAGAGATTCGGAGGAGTGATAACATAAGCGACCCACACTGACAGTAGAAAAACATAATGGTATTCACAATGATTTGAGTGGAAAGTAATTTATCCTTGCGCGAAGTAATGTTTGAACATTCTACCATTTACAGGTGCACCAAGCAGTTGTGCTCCAAACATGTCTTTTAGGAAAAACGCATTGTTTCCTCTATAAGCATCAATTTTATATGGTCCCTTCCATAGATTATCAAACTTACCATGCTTACCTTTATCCTCTTTTCTTGAATCCCACTTTAGAACAATGTCTTCTAATTGAAAATCATTAGCTTTAGTTCTTCTATCAAAAATATTTTTGATGTTCTCTTAGATGACTTGGGATTTATTGTAAAACTCCTCTCTTGATTGTTTTATTTGTATGGTTTGGTTTATCCTACTTTGTAAATCATTAGGCTCATCTTGTGACTCCTGCAGCAATTTGAGAACAAGGATGAGGGGAAAATAGAATCTACCCAATGAACTAATTGGAATGGAGACATACCAATAGACTTTTTGGTACTAATTCTGTCTGCCCACAAAGAATTTATTAATTTATTATGCCAAGACTTTTTGTTATCCTGCAATAACTTCTTAATGACATTAACCAAACTTTTATTTGAAGACTCTACTAACCCGTTTCCCTATGGGTAATAGGCAATAGAGTGACCCAATCTTATTTTGTACTTGTTGCAAAATTCCACCATCTTCTTTCATTTGAATGTAGTTGCATTATCAGTTATAATCTTATTTGGGCATCCAAATCTAGTAAGAATGTTACCTTCCATGAATTTAATGATTACTGCATTTGTGGCTTGTCTTGTAGGTATAGCTTCAATCCATTTTGTGAAATAATTAGTGGCTATAAGAATCCACTTATGTTGGGATGAGGAACTAGGATGTATTTCTCCAATGAAATCCAAACCCCATTGTTGGAAAGGAGTTTCAACTGATATGGGCTTTAAGAGTAGGGGTAACAATTTTCTTTTTCCCTCAAAGATTTTTCATTGATGACATGTGGTGACTTTCCTATGGACATCTGCAAACAAGGTGGGCTAGTAAAACCCAACCCTTAAAATCTTGTTTGTTGTTGTGTTCCAATACAATTTTTCTCCACAATCTCCTTCATGGAATTCCTGCATAAGTTTATCTGCTTCATCTTTTAGCACACAGTTAAGTAAAATTCCTCCTGCATCTTTCCAATACATATTTTTATCCAAAATACAAAATATTACAGCCTTTAATTTAAGAAATTTGGCTTTAGTTTTAGTCAAACCTAGAGTATCTTGTAAATTTTGTAGCACAAATACAATGTATTCATACCACGGAGAGGTAGAAAAGGTTTTTGATACCAGTGGAGTCGCCTTCTCTTCTCATTCATCCAGTTCAACTATGAAATTTATATCAAGTGCATGGAAATTAGATTCTGCCATTAGTTTTTCCAATCTCTAACCTTTTGTCAGCTTGGTAGGCTTGATTTCAAGATCGTATTCTAACATAACAGAAATCCATTTGCCCCTCTTTCCATCAGGATCAGTTTGTGTCAAAATATCTTTTACAATAGCATTAGGGACAAATACAATTATATGGGAATGTAAAATGTTAAATCTAAATTCCTTTTGTGCTTTACCAAGGCAAAAACATGTTTCTCCATTATATTGTATTTAAATGAAGAATCCCTTAAAGCCCTACTAAATAAATTTATCAGTTGCTCTTTTCCTTTGTTGTTCTTCTACAATAAAATAGTTGAAGTACTATGATCGAAGGCAAAGAAAATAGCATAAAATATTTGGTGAAGTCGGGACTAATCAATACAGGAGCAATTGTTAAAGCTAGTTTTTTACTGAAAGATTTATTGGCTTCAGAGTTCCATTTTATCTCAGTATACCTTTTTAACATGTTTTTGATGGATCTTAAGATTTCTGCTAAGTTAAGAGTGAATATCCTGAGGAAATTTATTCTTCCAATGAAGGACAGAAATTCTTTCTTATTCCTGGGAGGGTTAATTTTTAGAATAGCTTCAACTCTGCTAGGATCAATTTATTTGCCCTCCTTGGAAATGATGCGGCCTAGAAGTTTTCCCTCATCTAAACCAAATACTATTTTCTTGGGTTTTAGTGATATGCCAAATTTCCTACATTTTTCAAAGACTCTCCTTAAATTCAGCAAGTGTTATTCCTCAGTCTTCGAAAATATACGATGATTATCATCCAAATAAATGACAATGAAACTACCAATTTCATCAGCAAAGGAAAAATCCATTGCCCTTTGGAAGGTGGATCTAGCATTCATCAGACCAAAAGGCATATTTACATACATAAAGGTACCCCATAGTGTAGTAAATGTTGTCTTTTGTTGATGATCAAGGTGAATCGGGACCTGGTTATAACCTAAAAATCTATCCAGTAAAGAAATCATACTTGATCCAACTACCTTTTATAATATATGATCCATTTTTGGGAGGAGGTAGTTTTCTTTAAGTGAGTCTTTATTCAAGTTTTGGAAGTCTAGACATAGCATAATTTCTCTTGTTTTCTTCATTGTAAGTACTAGGATTGAAACCCACTTAGAAAATTTGAGAGGCACAATAATTTTGGTAGTGTATAGATTCTTAACTTCATTTTCTATTAGAGCCAATAGAACTGGATTCACCCTTCTTAACTTTTTTTTAAGATTTTTCTGATCTTCTTTAAGGGGAATAGTATGTTGAATGATGACAGTGTCATAGGATTTTAAGCCCTCATAACTCCAAGAAAAAACATCAGAAAATACTTTTAAAAGTTCTATGTACTTTTTTTTCATTGGGAGGCAAGGATTTGGATAATTAAATAATTTTAGGGCTCTCTACAGTACCTATGCTACATTCCTCTACCCCATCCCCTGCTGATTCGAATTTGGGCTTATTTGCTACACCATAGAAATCAAATAGATCTTGTAAAGGTGTTAGTCCCTTAGGCAACAAATTATCTTTCAATTATGACACTTCTAAAGATTTTGAATCATCATTAGCTTATTTTAACACTACTTCACTCTTATTTGTTTCTACATCATTATCTAAATCTATATGTGTACATTTGAATTCATATTCTAACTTCAAGAAATTTTTGATTTCTTCATCATTGCCAAAAACTTGCTAGTATCTGAAGTTATCAGTCATATTTGTCATGTGTTTAACTTCCACAACATAATTCCTATTTGGATGGAAAGGAATCTTGCAAGTATTGGCTGAAAAACAACCAAGGAATCTGCTAAAATTTTCTAGTTTCGAGGTATCACAAACAAACCATAATCAGGAAAACATTGTAAAAAATCCAAAACTGCATTTTTGTAAGCCCTTAATCTAGGGTGTTTTGTAGAATATTCACCCTTAATTTGTTTTATAGTTAGCTTAGAATATCGATGCACAAAAAATCATTTTTCTCCTAATTTCTTTAGAATCTACAGCCCTAATATCAGTGCCTCATATTTTGCAATGTTATTAGTGCACTGAAAATTAGGTTTCTTTCCATGTCCTTCTGCCCTGTTTGTTGCTGAGTTTACAACAAATACACCTGCCCCTACTCCATCTTTTCACATAGATCCATCAAAATTCATATTCCACAAAGCTTCTCCCTCTAGATTTTCTTCTTTAGTATAAATTTATTATTTTTGTGTTACTGACTTCGACCTTTAAGGGTGAAACTTCATTTTCTACACAATCATTATTGTGTAAGATGAATGAGTCCATGTTTGAATGTACTGAATAGAGGGGATAATTGTTAGGCTTATCTTGACTGATGACCATATATTTCATAATTGTTTCCCTGTAAAGTATTCTAGGTTGGTAAAACACAAGAATGGTGGCATAAGTCATATCCATTTGCAAAGTGCCCTGCAACTTCCCCCCCATGATCTAGACAGCAGCATCACATACCTTGGAGGTATGTTTGCTACTATGATGTCCATGACTAGGCTCTTAGAAGGTATCTAAACGATAGTGATACATAAATATTTTATCATACCAAGACACCTAACTCTATTTGAATTAAAAGAGTACAAGTCTTTGTATGGACTGGTGATACCTAGCCCTAATTTCTCCATGATAGCTCTGGGCATCAAATTTTGAGAGGCTCCAGAGTCAAGCATTGCATTGTGTAGGATTTTATCATGGATGTTCAAGCTTATGTAGAAAGGTGGAATAGTCCCATCCTAAGGTTTACCCTCAACTTTGGGTCCAAACAATAGTTTAGGGCGGTCATTGGTCAAATTGACTATGTCTGACCCTTCCGTTATTTTTAAGGCTTTAATGACTTGAGTCTTGTATACACTTTTGGTCATCAATTTTGTTAGAGGAATGGGGATATTTACCTTAGCTAGTTCATTTTCCATATTAAAATATGCTTGAGATTTATCAACTTCCTTGACATTTACATCAAATTTTTTAGAAATTTCTTTTTGAGAATCAGGTTTTGGTTGACTACAGGAAGGGGCATCATTTTGAGTTTTACTGGAAGAAGTTCCAATAACTTTTTTTCTTCTTATGTTGTATTTCTTATGCACCTCCATAATGGCATTTTGATATCCTTGTTTATAATCTTTTGATTCTAAAGGGATCTCTTCTCGTTGTGAGAGAAAAAATTGGTCTTGCTCTTCTTTGGTCAAGAATATGTGATCTATATCACTTTCTTCAAATAGATTTATTTGATTTTCTTCTAGTTCTTCAGACGATTCAAGTTCTTCATCAGAGTAATTTTCCTAAAATGGAGCCCTAACTGGTTATTGATCACTAAGGCCTCTATGTTCCCCTTGTTTAATATGTGGTGGGTTTCTCTTGAAGTTGGGATTTTGAATTTGAGGTCCTCCCTGAGGTTCTCCAGGAGGTGTTCTATCTACAACTGTCATCATCTCCATCGTTTTTTCCATAGTTTTCACTAGATTATCTAATTTTGTGTCTGATGAAGAGGAGGAAGGTTCCTCCTTAAAAGTGACCCTTCTTTCTGTCCTTAATTTAGCTCTTTTGGCTAATAAATTATCCTCTACCTTAACAGCATTGCTTTACATCTCTTCGTGAGTGGTTGGGTCTCTTTCTCTTAACTGATAGGCCATGTCTACATCAAATCCTTCTGGAAAATGAATAAGGGCCAATCCTGGTGGGGGTTTTATGGGAGCTAGAATGGCATTATAGACACGGTTAAACCTAGCACATTAATCCTCAACAATCTCATTTGGAGCCATTTTAAAAAAAATATATTCATTTAGAATTTGGAGGGGGTTCTTTTTACTTTCCCATCTAGTAAGAAAAAATTGGTGAAACTGAGTTAAATCAACTATGCTCCCAGCTGGTAATGTGATATACCACATCTTAACTTCTCCCGTTAAACTCTGGGAAAAGAACCTAATTTTAACATCATCATCATCAACTTCTTCTAAGTCAGAGAAGTCATTCATCCTATCAATATGTTTTTGTGTTGTCATAGGACCTGTACCATCATTTGTGGCAATGTCTGAGCATAGTTCTATGGCATAGCATTTAAAGGTGCTTGCAATGCTAAATGAGCATATCTACCTGCCATGGCTGGTATGTGATTCACAAACGAAACTACAACAGGTGTGGGTATGGAAGGTATGAAAGGAGGTGTAATAATAGTTTTTTGTGTGGATACATTGATGGTAGGGATTGAAGATGAAACAGGTACTGGTAATGGGGGTGGTTACTATAGAAATGGTGGAAATGAAAGGAGTTTGTGACGGAATTGTATAAACAAGGGAATTTTTGGGTGGGATGGAAATTTTAGGAGAACTCTTAAGTGGATCCAGGGATGAAGCAGTGGAGGAAGAGGATGCAGTATTAGGTGAATCACAAGATGTATGTATAGTCTAATCTAGTTCAGATACCAGTTTCTCAATTTTTTCAAATTTTTTAATGGATTCATCTTCGGGATCAGGTTTAACAACTTGATGTTTTAATATGTGAGGTTTGAATACATTCTTATCAACCATTGTTTGAGGTATCCAATTATCTGACTTGGTTCTAAATAAACTATGCTCAAAACCTATATCCAACCCTATATCAACTTCATCTAAATTCTCAAAACATATAGGGAGAGATTGAGCTTTAGTTGGAGGGTTCTTACTTCCTTGGCTCTCAGTTCGACTTTTCCTTCTAAGGACCCGCTTAGGGTTGTCTACAATCTATAGTGGATTGGGATCTTGGTTGGCTCTAGTATGTACTCTTTTGGGAGAAAGGTCTATTTCAAAAGAACTTTAGACAACCTTATGAATAATAGACAGTCTTAGCTCAAATTTTAGAAATGGAAATTTTAAGCACTTAGATGAATCGTAATTTTAGGGAAACATAAATATGTAGTCACCAGAATGTTGGCACTATGTATTTCATAAGACTAGAAAACCACTTTGGAAGTTGGGATCTAACCCTGCCAGCTTTATAGAGGAATCTCTCTTTTAGATTTAGAATTGTTTATATTGAGATATTAGGCTAGATATCAAGGTTTAACCGTTTGGTTCTTGATTTGGTTTGATTGTTGGTTGATAACGTAATAAGATACCATTGGGAAATGGAGTCAATTTAATTCTATTGGATTTCTTTTAGTATTGAAAGACAAATATAACAAGGCAAGGTAGGTAGATTCATTGGATCTTATATGTTTTATTAGATGGAAAAAAAAAAAAACAAAAAACAAAAAAAACAAAATTAAAGTGTCCATTAAGCAGAGAACAATTAAGAATTCTATTGCTTAACTTCAGTAGAAAACATTGGAATTGTTCAAAAGATAGGACTAAGTGTACTTAACAAATTCAGATTCATAATTTTCTTTGAACAAAATATATTTGAAAACACATGAAATTACAGAGAAGAAAAACACGGCTACAAAGGAGAATATCACTTCACCAAAAATTTGACACAAGAATCCTGTAAGATCTTTTGTATTACTAAAATGTATCCATTGGAACTTTATGGAACATCTTTACATTAATGGTCCTTTTCTTTACATAAACATCAACCTCTACTACTTCGAATTATGAAGTACTTATAGAAAATAACTACAAAATATCTTGATGTCAAAAGATCAAGACAAAATCGTAAAATATCTAAAATTGATTACACAAATAGTACAAAAATTTAGGAATTTTGAATTGTTGGAGCTGTTGGCACTATTGTCAAGGATGGTTGTTGATGACTAGTCCCAAAAAGGTAATGCCTTGCTACTTGAGGTAAAACATGTTTCACTCAAGTAATTCACACAAGTGATCCCATCGATCTTCACTAGGGATATAAAGTTTTATTAGTTTTCTTTATGTTTCATCAACTTCAATATATTTCTCAAATGTAGGATTGTTGATGAAAATGTGTTTGATCTCATGTTTAAGGGTCAAATCAAACTCTAAAGCCTCTAAGAAAGCTTTTCCTTTAATACTTCCTTTTACCCCTGCAAACTTAGACTTATCTTGGGCAATAGTAAAAATTTTGTGGTTGTAGTCACTCAAATTGATCAATCTGTCATTCATCGCTACCAACCCTAGTAGCCCTCTCTGATTTAGTAAATTGAACCTAGTATGAAACCTATGAACAGTAGTTTCTAGATTCGGGCACTTATTCTCTAGTTGTATCATAAGGTTCCTCTTCTGCAAAACTTTCTTTATCTCCAAAATGATTTTTTTCTATTTGAAATTTGAAGCTCCTCCAGTTCTTCCTAAGTTTTAGAATTCAAAATTTTGATTAAGGTTGTTGCTTCACTTGGTTTATCTCCCAACATTTCTCTTACCTCCTCCATCATTTCTTTTTTCTCTACATCAATTCTTCCTGGTCAAACATGATCTGAATTGATGGCCAAATTTTTGGTATTGCCTGATTTATATCCACCCATATGTTTTCTTTGTCTTGTGCTAAAGTTTGATCCATTACTGACTCACTTTCTAAAATCTCTATTCTCTAAGCAAACCCATGAGATTTTTTGTAATTTTAATACATGGGAGTTGTCTATTTTCAATTTTTGTTCCTGTAAATTTTTTAGCAGATATTTCAACTTCTCAACTTATATTCCCTGAATGGACATCTCCTGCATGGATTTAATCAATTCATTGGAATAATTTTTGATTTGTGTTGGTGTTGGTGGTTATGTAGTATCCCCTATTGTTCCTATGACTGAAATAGGCACTGCAGTTAGTGGAACTATAGCTAATTGTGAGGACTACTCTTTCTCCTTGAGAAATTTTTCTAGTTCTACCTCCATTTCTCTAATCTAGACATTATGTTCAATTATTATCTTGAAAATGTCTTCCTTTTAATTTTCTAGTTCTCCCGTTTCCTTAGTTTGTGGATCCTCTGTAGATGGAAGCTTGAGCTACTTCATCATAGTTTTTATATCTACATTCTTTTTTCTTACAATCTCATCTACTGCCTTTACATCAATGGGGTCATAACCTAGCTTGATGACTAAGTCCTCTAGTAATTTAATTCTAGTATCCTTTGTCAAAGATGAGACCTTCTCCAGCTTCAACTATGACTGTATGTTTCTGATGGAGGCCTACTCTTTTGAAGCTTGCATCGCAGCTTTAATTAATGTGGAGAATAACATCTCTCTAGCCTGTTTGTGCATATCCATCTGAGCAATCGAATGGATTTGATAAGTGTCAAAGGAGAAAATTGTCTTTTTGTATTCTATTGTTGATTTTGGGAATGGAACATCTGCCTGTAGAAAAGCCATTTGCATTCTTCCCTTTTCAGTATCAAAGGTTGACAGAAGCTTGTGTTGGGAAGAAGTATTTTGTTTCTAGAATTGAGTATATGTACTAGCCTTTAGCATCTCATTTTTCTACTTTATTGCTTTGTACTTAGCAAAAATATTTGGCTTTCTTTGGCCTTGAGTGAACTCTGTTGTCTATGCTAAATCTGGAGGATTTTGTGAGGTTGAGGAAGATGGAGAGCCTACAAAAATATCTTCCTGTCTTGTACCTACAAAAAAAAAAAAAAAAAAAATTGGTCTTCTAGAAACATGTGGACCTATTGAAACTATGGTAGCATATTCTTCATCATCCTACATGAAAATTGGTTTTGAATTAGTTTTCTTCTTCTTTTTATATATTAGTAATTCCTTGGCAACACTTTTTTTTTTATTACAGGAGACTCTTCTTCTCTTGTCCTTTTGTCATGCTTCTCCTGAGGTACTGGTGTATGTGACGTGGTTGTAGACAAAACCTATTCTTCAGCTTCTTGTAGAGTGTTCTCCTCCCACTGATCTTGGTTCATGAATTTTTCAATTTATGGCCTGGGAGTGTGAGTGTAAGGAGTGGTGTTCTATTCCACTCTTAAACTAGAATGATGTTGAAGGGGTCATATGGCTAATTAAAGATTAATTGGAAGTTCATTTGTTTGAGAAATGCATCTTCTTCATTACTTATTTCTCTATTGCTGCATATGAATGGCCCCACCCATGCCTTGATCTTGAGCTATGCCTTCTTTTTAGCTGAAACAAAGTGTAAGTCATCCATCTTGATCATTTTCCTTATATATTCCAATGAGAAAATTCTAATAGGAACATATTGAGGTGGTTTGTATGGTGGTAGCTTGTATCCATACACTCTAATTTATGTGTAGTTCTGATACAAGTACTAGTCTCCTGTTTTAACTTGTTCACAGAGGTGTAAGGTTCTTTCTATCTTAGAACCTATTCCAGGTTCCAAATTACTGTTACGAAGGCATGCAACTGTATAAATGAACTTGTCTATGAAGTCATTAAAACTGAAATTATTCGAACTTTTTTGCACCAAAGAGGTCCACTGGATGACTGATTGTGCATTGCCTTGTTCATCTAGTTTCTGCAAAGAAATTGGGAATATTTTTGCCTGGTAAAATAGAAACATATAAACTAACATTGTTGCATGTTTAAACATTCATTCTGTGGTAATCTTGAGAAACTTCTCATGGATGTTGGCTGCAAGGAATTGACTGAAATTAAACATTACAAAAGGTTTTTCTTTTGTGGAAAAGATGGACAGAAAACCTAGGATAGGTTCATCCACCCATTGATATGATTGATACCCTATGAGACAAGATACTAATGAGACAATTTGCTTAGTCTTTTCTGGAAACATGGAGGTTGTATATGGTTAATTTTTCTTTGGAAGCTAGAAATCTTCTGGCAAAAAAATTTCAAATATTTTGGCTCATTCATAGAAGGTTATCTTTTGGTGGAGTTCCATGAGGGAATCTATATACAAAGGGCTCAAAGAATCATTTTGGGGGACTTCAATCATCTAGTTAATTAACTCTAAGGTTATAGTAAACAAAATGTCTCCATTCTGGGCTACAATGGCTCTTTGGCTGGGGAGATACCTTGCTTAACACCATAAAACAAAATCTAGGAAAGGGTGAATCTGGGATCCTCGTTTTTTCCATTGTGGATCCTGTTGATTGTTCTACTTTTTACCTAGCTTCTTGCAAGTTCTTAGCCATCTATTGATTCTCTTCTAATAATAAATTGACATTTGAACTCGTGGCTCTTACATAAGCCATAGTGTCATTAGCCATGGCGACTGGATTCTTTCTGGCATCTCACACTATTACCCTTTCCTTCATAAATGCAAGCGACACATGATCATCTGGGAAATGCTTTCTCCACGCCTATGCAATCCTATTTTGCAACTCATCAAATAAAAAATTGTACACATCCATCACTGGATCATCATCAATGAGAAAATCCTCTCCTTTCTCGCTCGAGACTGATTCTGATACTGGAGGTGGTGTAGACTAAGGGGCGACCTCAGATTCTCTCAACATGAGGTCGATATCTTGGTCCTATGGCTCCTATCCCAACTCCATGTCCATTGCTTCAATCATTTTCTCAATTTGTTGAGCAAGCTCCCAAGCCTGCATTTTCTCACCATCTGCTTCATTTGCTGGTTGTTCTAACTCCTCAACCTGTATGGGCACAGTTTGCTCTATCATTTCACCTTTCCCTTCTTATTTTTCTTGTTCCTGCTTCTCTTCCCTCTCTTTCTTTCTTAGCTCTTTCTTTTCTTTCAACTTCTTCTCCATTTCCTACAACTTCGTTTCTTCTTCCTCTAACCTTTGCTTCTCTCTCTCCCTCTGTTCTACTCTCTTTATGTGTTGTTGCCTCTTTGCCTTCGTTGCCAATGTTTCTTTCTTAATGAGAGGATCTTCTTTGAAGTTGTAGCTTTGCTCAGCCTCTAGGTTCTTGGGAATCTTCCTCTTACCCTTGTCTTGCACCAGTTTGCTGCTTATTGTTGTTGTTGTTATTGCTTCCTGTGTTGTTGTTGCCTTAGAGTATCTTTCCATTCTCTGGCTATATTGACTAGTTCATTGAGCTTGGAGTGGTTGTAACAATATCTCCAAGGGTCTTCCTCTTCCCAATGACATGCCCCATGGATCCATGGATAATACACTCTCGCACAGTGGTTATTTCCAATCTCATGGGGATCATATGGATTGTAATCTCTGGTTTCAAACTCATACTTCACTATCTCCTTGTCTTTAGCTCCACATATTTCAATCACTTAATCTCATACAATCCAATATGCAAAGGAAGATCATGCCATGGTACCTTCTTCCTCCTATGTAGCCATGCTAATAACCCTATGTATATGTGACATACGACCTCTTGTATGACCAACTTGTCCATGGAAAACCTTGGTAGAACATGCAAAGGCTTCTCTCTGCCAAACATCCTGATGAAGGTGCCACTGGGTGAGGCATACCAATCTGCAATGTTAAGTAATGCCTCCATCGCTTCTTGGGACAAGCAAGATGGATCCTACTCAAATATCAACTTGTACACCAGGGTGATGAAATGGTCAGTTAGCATCACCATAACTCGTTGGTAGCTGCACTTGGAAAGAAACTTGCAATAAATATTGACAGCATGCTCCTATGGTGTCCATATTCAACCCATGCCAGGAAACTGATGCTAGGCACAAATTTCATTAAGTAAATATGCAGACGAGTAGAATCTAGCTTGCTCATCCTTGGGTGGATTTTGGGCACTATCCACATGGACTTTCAACTGATGAGCCAAGATATCCAACCACGTAAATGGTTTTCCATCATTCACCAATTGGTCCAACACAACCACCCAATTTTGCGGAAAGGGCTCCGTGGTCTCTTGACTGTATAACCGACATGAAAAGATGATCATGGCAAGCCTTTCTTAGTGACTTTGTCTTGTAAACATTATTGGGTGTTGATCTGAACTTCGATGGCTCCTTCACCAAGTGCTTTATAATATCTCTGGTGTTCACAAAGTTGTGGGTAGCATAGAAACTTTCATCCATGTGGTTCATTGGATGAGGTAAGTGATACATATGATAATAATTCTTTGTCCTGAAGGTAGAAAGTTGTGTTCCATTGGCATTTCTCAATGTCATAGTCTCAGGATCTATGTGTGAGACAATCCAGTGGATGATGTCTACACATGGGAATGTGGGGTACCTGCATGCAAACTTATGTAAGATTGACCAGTGGATATTGACATCCACCTACCAACCCTCTAGATATTCCTTGAAGTCCCCTACAAATATATCCTTGATTTCTTTCTATGTCATCTTCATTCCCTTCTCAATGAACAGCTGAGTGTCTGCATAAACTTGCAAATTAACTAGCACCTGCTCAACTGCATCCCCAGTGCTACTTTCAACAGTATCCTTTGATGCATCTCTCTTAGAATCCATGTTACCTGTAACTATGGAGAGTTGCTTAACAATTTTTGTACCTAGAGACAGATCGGACACTCATGGCATGAAAATATTAACATGAAACCAAAACCACGTCAAGAACAGATCAAACAACAAACTAAGCAACTGCTAGGAAGAATTGTGCAATATTAACTCTTGGAGGTGAATGACTGCCAGTTGGTTCTGTGCATTACGTAGTCTCAGCTGCCAATGGGAAGGTGTTGCTAACTGGAATTGTGCAATGTGTAGTTTAGTCTAGCTTAGGCTAGCTGAGATTATGCATTATGCAATCCCAATGACCAAGGCTCAAGACTGGCTCTTGGAACCACACAGTGTGTAGTTGGAGCCAGGCCTTGGTAGCCTCTGCGCAATTCTTGGATCCAAGGTAACACCTTGAGGTCCATAAATGTGCAATGCATTCCTCGGAAGAGCTAGATCCGGGCCAAGGAAGCCCAGATCTGCCTAATGGTAACATGAAAACGAGCAGATCTAAAAGTAGAAGTGAAGGTGGGTGAAAATCTGAGTGAATAATGATGCATGCAAACAAAACAAGTGCAGGAATCAATCAAGTTGAAGAACAAAGATACATTTGGAGGGAATCGTCGCAACAATGATCGTTAATGAAAAAACTAGGTTGTTCATGCGACACTTGGGAAAGGCAATGTAAAACTTAAAACAACACTTCTACAAGCTAAAACAAATTAAAACACCAGGGGTTGTTCAATAAAATGGGTAAAACAACACTCTCACAAGCCAAGCAAACAAAAACGATAGAAAACGTATAAAAAGACTAGAAAAGAAAGACTCACCCGGAAAAGTTGTGACAATCGTGCCAAAGGTTTCTAGATCTCCTCGAGAATTCCATAGCTTCAAGTTCGAATGTGAAAATGAGCTCTGGTGGCATCCATTAAAAAGATTTGGTCAATTTAGGGTTTATGATGCGAAGGCCAAAAATCTAGGAAAAAATTACACTTGGCAGAAGTTTCCAAAAATAACTCAAGTGTAACTCTGACTACTAAAAATAGATCCCTACTTTTTAGGGATGCTTTTTTGCTTTTTCCTTCTTTTTCTTTTTCGGGAAAAAATTTTCATGCATGCAAAGAGAGGTTGTTCAGTTCCCAAACAAACTAGACAACTCACTAGCTCATGCATCGAGCAGCTGCTGAGGAAAATCTTCTATGCAATTTATAGGTTGAGTGGATCAGGTTGCCTCTCATGCTCTACGCAGTTTCCCAGCTGAAGGCAAGATGTCAGTTGGCTCTGTATAGTTTTGGAGTTGAAGGCTCACTGCTAGCTTAGACTACGCAATTCCTGAGAGCAAGGTTGGTTGGCCTCAAGGATTATGCAGTTCACCAATGGAAACCTGGAACTGGGTTGAAACCAAGTGAAGAGATCGGTTAGTGTGTTAGACAGTAAAGAAAGTTAGGAAACATAAGTCATAAGCAAAAGATAAAACTCAATTAAAGCACAAGTACCTGGGTCAGCGTAAGATGAGTTGCTATGAATTTAGGAGGGAGGCTCCAAAATGAAGCATAAGAAAAAATTTGGATGGTGGTTGTAGCCACTACAACATTGGTGACACACTGGTAGAACTCCAGCTCTCTGTATGGACCTTGTCTCATGTACAGAGAGTCTAACTCTTCCAGAAGTATTGTTTGATTCTTTGATCATCATGGCTTGTTCACTAGCATGAGTTAAATATGTATTCCCTACCATTCTCTTTATCGGTAACACACATGCCAAGCCAAGCCAACTAATTTGTTTCGATTGGGGATGAGGGGTATATTTATGCACAAGTAATATAGACTTTCAGAGTTTTAGTTTCATCTCTGGTGTTGCTCTATTTCCAGCAGGCCTAGACAATACCCTGATGGAGTCACTTTAGGAAAACAAGCATTGCTCTACTGCGAGTGATCCTAGATGGTACCCTAGCGAAGTTACTTTCTTCACCTCTCTGCACAGGAATCCTTTCTCTTCTTTCGCCTTTATTTTTTTCATTATTTTTTTCAAAAAAATGTGCATAGGTACTTATTTATTTAATGAGGCAAAAGAGGGATCACGACTTATTGAGAGTAGAAGAGGTTGTCCCTTCAGAGAAGGATGTCTATATATACCTTTGACATACTTGTTAAGGTTTTCACCCTCACCTTACTCCACTTGACTAAGTTGACAAGGGTTAATTGAATATAAAAAACTGAATAGAGTAGGCAGTACTAGTTAAAAGTGCAAGCATTTTGATTTCACCAAGACTCACTATGAAACGAATGTATTTTCCATTATGGTATAATTTACTAAAATAAATCCAAGATATTCATAAGGAGAGGTAATAAAAAAAATAACCAAATGTTAATAGTTGTACAAGTCCTTTTGTATTTCATGTTGCTTGTTTCAAGAAGCCAAACACAATTTCATGGGGAAACTAATCCTAAGGGTGCAAAAAAAGAACAAACAAACAAACAAAAGAAAGAAGTAAGACAAAACCAATGAAGCAAATAAACAAGAAATAAAACTCTACTCCTACTCTTAAGCTAAGCATAGAATGGGCCAGCTCACATGAAGTGATATTTCTAATACAGCCACCAATGCATTGGTTGACCCATGTAAGTGATGGCGTGACTTACAAGAAAGATATTCAAGTAAACCAATAAACAAGAAAGATAAATCAATGCAAACCAAAATGTTTGAAGCTTGAACACGTATAAAGAAAAGAAAATATCAAAATCACATGAAAAGAACCTTGCAAACATATCATGGTGTTGTGTCACATTGCGCATGGATGACAATGATGTACACTCTTTCGAATGTGACAAACAAGCAAACATGAAAAAAGAATAAAACTTTCGCATCGCCACAGTGCTCTCAAAAGTATGACTACTCAAATGCATGAGTGATAGTATCTTGTGATTCTAGTGGAGGATGTGAAAACTGTAAATTGGATTGATTTTCAATGTAAACAAGAGAGTGATGAGGAGCCTGGGGTGACTCGACAAATTTCTGATCAGAAGTGAAACTGACCTCAAGGCTATGATAGCCTAACATAACCATCAGCTCGAGTTGAAGTGCCTCGATAGCTTGAGGGGTTTCCACTTCATTAGAAGATGGATCATCAAAGACTGGTAGCTTAGAAATATCGACAGTATGTGAATGAGAATCGTGATCAAATGAATGAGTGAAAGATCATGACAACCACGATCAAAAAATTTGAGACGGGCATCAACATCCTCATGATCTAACAAATCATACAGAGGGATTGATGAGAAACAAAAAATTTCACCCTCTGAATTTCCAAAAGTGAAAGTTGAGAGGTCAAGTTGATTCGGGAAGAAAGATTTGTCCTCTCCGCAATCAAATGATAGACTAACATCCTATGTGTTCTTTTAATGATCAGAAGTGGAAACATCCAGGGATAAATTTTCCCAAGTAAAAACAAAAATGGCAGAATCGTGGAAGATGTTAGGATAAAGCGGATGAACTGCGACCAGAAGGAGGCCATCCTTCACCACAACTTCTTCTTTAGATTCCCACATATACTCATCAAAAATGATAGCGCAATTTGGTTGCTCAACACCAACTTCTTCCATAACTCAATCCTCGTGAACATCACATGTGGAATCCAGAACAAATGAACACAAGACACCAAAATTCGAAGGATCAAAAGAACCAATGGATAGAGGTCAATGGGATGAGACCTCATGAAAACCATCAAGCTTGTAGTCCAATTCTACACAGAAATCTAGTGGAAGTGGGGTGGGGGGAGGTGATAGTTCAACAAGTGGATTCACAATTTCTCTCGCCTCATCCTGCAGAGCTAGAGTTGTTTGATGAGAAGAGGACGAAGAGTCACTTGTGACAGCAACCTTGTTCATCTTAGATTTAGAGGCACTAACACCGAGGTATGTTTGGAGGGGCTCAAAAGATTCTAACTCGTGTGGGTTTTTAGAGATGTGAAGAAGATATTGAAATATTTCAGTCAGAAATTTCCAATGAAATTCATCTTCCGAAAATTCAAAACAAAGATGATGGAAGTGTTGATAAACTTGCGCAACAGATTCGTCGAGTGCTTTTCGTAATTTTAATATTTTTCAATTAAGTGCTTTACGGTCATACAAAAAGAAAGCATGACCTAACTCTCTGATCATGTGATCAAAAGAGTGAATAGAGGTTGTGGGCAATGTGAGACGCCATTGCTTAACGTGCCTTTCAAACATGTAAGCAAACAACCCACAGGAAATGTCGTCCAATGGCACTTCATCCTTGTCACAGAAACCCAAAAAGGAAACTTCATGAACTAATAGGGTTTTTATGCCTTCACCATCATATTTAAGTCATGAAAAGTCATCTATAACATCCTCCAACACTTCGAAATCATGAGCATGAGAAAAACATGTCAGGTGTGAGATTGTGATGTAAGTCATGAATGATGTGTAGAGCTTCAAAATAGACTTTGAGGGCTCAGCTTGTCATCTAGCCCTCCTTCTAGTGCTAGAAATGTTGATGGTGTTGAACCTTCCAACATTCAATGGAATGTCCCAGTAATAAATCCCAACTAGACCTCAAACCGTTTGGAGTAGGAGTCCCAGCAGTGGGTCGTAATGTAGTTCCTTAATTGCAATAACACGTAGATGTAAGTATGATGACTTTGGTCGGAAGCAAGTGTGTGACCTTGCAGCAAGTCAAGTGAGATGTATGGGGGTTCTAACACACAAAGGGGAAAAGTAAGTGTGTCTCTTAGAAGCTTGTAATAGTACCAAGCCTGAAAGGAACACATGAATGCAGAATAGTCCACAAACCAAAGTGAGGGATTAATCCAACAACACACCTTCAACAAGATTCATACAATTGCATACAAAATAGTTCATAAGAAAATGTGTAAGTTAAACAACACACATTTCTAAAGCAACCCGAATAGTCCAACTACAATAACAAAATATGCATGAAAACGTGTTGGCTCAGTTATTATTATAAATGAAAGTTCCATCCATACATACACCATTGACAACCACTAGCCCCAATAGTGGAACATTATAGTCATGAATACATGCTCCTCCAAAGAGGTATACTCGCACTACATTGTGGAGAGGCCAAGGTTCATCACAATACTCCCAAGCCTAATCTAAGCCTAAGCCTAGCCAAAATCTTGGCTCCCAAAAGCCTATTCTATGAGTTATGAGGTTCTATTTATAGCAAAGGGTGGGGTGACCCTTGACATTCCCCTTTGACTCTTTGACCACCCTCATGACTCTTCAACTTATTTACAAATAACTCATTACATTACATAGTGATTGTTCACATTCCACTAATGACACTTGGAATTTCACTTACAAAATATTTACAAATAATATACATTTTACACATGTACCCATATGAGACAAAATAAGCTAGAAACAACCTAATAAGACAAAACACTATGACTCAGAAGTTTGGAGAAATACCAACTTGGCAACATCCACTTGATGATTCTTAGTGACATACTGATACCAAACTTGGTACTATGCTATGGTGTCCCCATACTTCTTGATAGTTTCCTTTTGGTAGCGGACTCTTACCTCCATAGCTTGTGGGTATATGGTTTGGGAACCTTTGTCCAACTCATCCTGAAGCATGTGCAGCATGGTCTTGACTTTGGAAGGACAACCAATGTACTTTTGCATGTTTTTTGCGCTCATTTCCAAGTCATTGTTGGTGGCCTCTCGCCTTAGCTGTTCCATGTACCTGTCAATCTCTAATCGGACTTGGTTCTTCTCCGTAGCTATAGTGAGGGAACCGATTGATGGGATCTTGTGCATTATCACCATGACATCCAAACTCTTCAACACCTATGCATAGGAAGCTTGTATGTTATTGACTAACGGGGTTAGATGCTCATAGTTATGGATTTGCATCTGGATCTTTGCTTTGTCTATCTCTACCTGCAGCTTCATCATCTTAGGAAAGTGAAGCAAGGCTCCTTTCTATCTCATTTTCCATTCTTTAACATGGGCAATTGTGGTGTGTATGTCTCTGAGAGTTTGGACCAACTTTCTACACCACCGCTGGAAACCAAATAGATGGACAATCACCTTATGCATGGTGAAAAAATCGTCATAGAGTTTTTGTATGGTGGCCTCAAGAGTTGACACTTCAACAAGTATAGCTTTCTTCATCCTACCATTGTGGATCTTGTAGGTTGTTCTGCTTTCTGCTTGGCCGTTTGCAAGTTCTTAGCCATTTGTTCATTCTCTGCTAACAAGAACTTGACATTTTAGCTCATGGCTCTTGCATAAGCCATAGTGGCATCGACCATGGCGATTGGATGCTTTCTGACATCTGGCACTATCACCCCTTCCTTCATAAATGTAGGTGACACGTGATCATCCAGGAAATTATTTCTCCACGCTTATACAATCCTTTGCTACAAATCATCAAATGATAGATTGTACACATCCATCACTGCATCATCATCAAGGAGAACAACCTCTCCTTTCTCGCTCGGGACTAATTCTGGCACTGGAGGTGGTGAATACTAAGGGGAAGCCTTGGATACTCTCAGCATGAGGTCATTTATTTGGTCCTATGGCTCCTATCCCAACTCTATGTTTGTTGCTTCAACCATTTGCTCAATCTGTTGAGCAAGTTCCGAATCTTGCATCTACTCACCCTCTTCTTCATCTGTTGGTTGTTCTGACTCCTCAACCTATATGGGCGCAGTTTTCTCTATCATTTTGCCTTTCCCTTCTTCTTGTTCATGTTTCTAATTCTCTTCCCTCTCTCTCCTTCTTTGCTCCTTCTCTTCTTTCAACTTCTTCTATGTTTCCTGCAACTTCCTTTATGCTTCCTCCAACCTTTGCTTCTCTTTCTTCCTCTGTTATGCTCTCTTTATGCATTGTTTCCTCTTTGCCTCCACTTCCAAATATGATTTCTCAATGAGAGGATCTTCTTTGAACTTGTAGATTTGATCAGCCTTGTTGGGTAGCGGAGTTCCCATGTAACAGTTTTGGGTCTGATAGCCTAGAAGTTAGGATAAAAATATTGTAAACCTCCGAAATATGCGGAGCAAAAAATGTAAAAAGTCGAGTCAACGGGTTGTCTGCCCAAGAAATAATATAGAATAATAGGAAGTAAGTCAGTCCGCAGACCATAGGAAGGTATAAATAGAGCGTGGCTCTATGCAGAGAAGGAAGTTCTTTTAGTATGATCTTGGATCTGAATGGTAATGGGTTTTTGAGGAGAAAAGTCTAAAAGCATCTGTAAGTCCGAGTCGAGGGTATTAGGGAGGGGATAGAGGTTATACAATTGAGTGTGTAGAGGCCTCGAAGAGTCCGCAGCTGTGTGCACTAACCCCTGCAATTGAGTGTGCAGGGCAGATCTGAATGTATTGGTGATAAAGTGGAAATAAAGATAAGTTGCTTCTATAATTATGTGTTAAATCTGAATTATCGCGCATCTAGCTTTTTTTATGGTTAAAATAATTGTTTGATCTATGCGCATATGCTTATGTTATGAATTTATGTGAACATGAGTTTATTCTAAGTGCGCGAACTGGTTAAATTTGATAAATGTTTGCTTAAAGACCCTGTTAAGTAGATCTTATTTATAATACCTCAACAAGTAATTAATATTACAAATTATCCCAGGTCTGAATCTATGTGAAAAGAGCAGAGCGAGGCTACAGCACGGTGTGTAAACCCCCCAGACCACATCTAGACATCCCAAGGGTGTAGAAACTTGGTTCCAACACCCTCCCCTATTACCTTGGTTGAGACCTTAGTCTGCGCTCTGCGGACTGTTGCTGAAAGGTCTAGTAGCTGTGGGATTTGTTTGGCTAAGTAATTCTTCTGAACCTGGGTCAGGCCCATATAAGCCAACAAATGGTTTCATTGCTAAGAATGGGATCTGCCTAAGGGGTGTTTGAAGTGGAACGCAGGGACTCTGTAGAAAAAGAATTGAAGGATTGAGGGGACCAGGAACAGTAGTAGTTCAGAGTATGGTGGCAGAGTTGACAATGACAACTGTGATCCAGCTACCGATATTCAAAGGAGCGGGAAGCAAAGACCCAGAAAAATTTTGGTTCATGTTGACCTCAGTATGGAATGGACATAGAATTGCATATGATAATATCAGAAAGGCTACCTTAGTTAACGCACTGCAGGATCAGGCACTGACATGGTACATAAAGTACTTTAGCGATCACCCAATTGTTGGGACAGCAGAAATCCATTTCGAACTAAAGAAAGATTTTATCTGACCAAAGTTCGAAACACAGTCAATCATAGGGTTCAAAGAGATTGTGATGATGCCTAGTGAAACCCCATGGGATTTGGACCAAAGACTGAAGAGTATTATTCGCGAGGCTAACGTGACATTGACAAATGCACAGCACTGCGCTTAGTTTATGGCATCCTTAATGCCACATCTAAGGATGACTTTGTCACAATGGAAGATCTCAGCCCAGGCTTAAGCATTAGAAATAGCGATGAGGTTACTCGAAACTCTATTACAAGACCCAGGGTTGGGAGTTCAACAAATCCAAGCGCAGATCCAAAATTTGTGTTTGGAAACAGGCACCGCGACCAAATGTCTGGGAGGAAGTATGGTGTATAAAGTGCATGATCCACGGGCATGATAAAGATCACTACCTGGTCTCAGTGAATTATGTGGCAACGAGGGGACCAACACCATTGTGACCAGAGGCACAGGCAGGGCCAAGCAAAACAAACCCGCTCTGGTGCGCAATTTGTCAGGTAGGAGGAAAACACAACACTGATAACTGGCATCTACTGCCAAAAGACAACCAGACTCCCCAGTAGCTATTTTGCAACTTTTGTAGATTGGTGGGCCATGAGGAAAGAGACTGTCATAGGTACCAATTATTAATGGACTAGTCACCTACTTGCAGAATGCAGACTGAGACGCGAGGTCAGGATCAGGCCGCGGCGATCGCGCGTGGTGGGTTCTAGGGCCATGGATGGGGACGGGGAAGAATGGGGCCAAGAAGGGGTCACAAGCAGCTAATCTGTTACAACTGTGAAGGTCCAGGACATTATGTGTAGGATTGTACCAACCCAACTAGAATTTCATGCAGTTATTGTGAGAAATTCGATCACGAGCTGATAAATTTCCCTACGTTGATAGCACATATTCGTGAAAAAAGGGTAGCGCAACCAACCATGACCTAGAACATGCAGATGATGAGGTCCAAACCCTGTGAGGAAGATCCCAAAGTAAACATGGTACTGAGAAGTGGCATGACCACAGGAGCGGATAAAAGGAACTTAAGTAAGGAAGATGCAGGGGTTGGTAAGGAGACATATCTAAAAGCTAGGGAGAGATTTGTGGAGGTCTCTACCCTAGGTAGTAGGGATCAGCCTGAGCTGGACAAGGATCCCTCGATGATAACTACCTTTTTTGAGACATGTATAAATTTCTTCGTGACAACAGGGTAGTTAAAGGCTTACAAGAATTGATAAATATATGTGCAGGGTGGAGTGACCCTCCCATAGTTCGAAAGTTGGGGAGACATGCATCGGAGACTGGGAGGGAAATGTGACTAACAGCACAGATCAGCTATTATGAGATGGATCAGATCATTTTATATCTAGGCTTGGATGCCAACGTACTGCCTAAACAGACTTAGGAGCGCATGGGTAAGCCTACACTACATTGGTCCCCTATCCAATTGCGGATGGAAAACCAGTAGAAGGTCCTGCCCATGGGAAGGCTGCAAGGAATTATGGTAGATATTGACGGTGCAAGTACTCAGACAGACTTTGAAGTATTGAAATCATGGATAAAAGTACACATTATCCTACATTATTAGGAATAGAATGGGCCACCGACATGAATTGGTTTATTAATTTAAAGAAGCGGACATTGATATTTGAAACAAAGTCACTCCATGTAGTCGTTCAGCTAGATCTAGTTGAAGGACCATGCTATATTGAACCCGTGTGCAACGAAGACAGTGACAACGAATCAGACAATATCTACAAAGTGGTTGCACAAAGGTAAGAATGGGTCAAGACAATGGAGGATAGAAGAATATCATGGGGCTATGTAGAGTCTTGCATCACCGACTCAAATGAAGAAGACGAGCAGTGGCGTAACAGGTTGAATGGAGTGACCACGCTACACTGCAATATGGTGACTAAATCTTTGTATTGCATAAGGGCCCATGATCATGAATTACCGACATATGATGGGCTGACAATAATAGATGAATTCTTGACCAAATTTGAAATCGCAGTACCAGAGAACCAAAGGTTTGATGTGTTAAGGTGGTCATTGCGGGCAATGCCTGTGCGATGGTGGGGCACACATGAAGGGACTTTCGAAGATTGGCGTGGTTGCAGGCACATGATGAAGATCAGATTTGGGAAGTCGAAACTACGCATAACAAAGAAATATGATGGACGTGATGACCCATGCACACACTTTACCAGATGGATCAAAGCCTACGGAGAGGAACCTCAACCAGAATGGGTGCACCTATTTTATCACACCCTAGATGTCATTCCCAGAAACTGGTATATTGAAGCAGAGCTCCAGCATGACACAGGCGAGTGGGATATCTTACGCGAAGGGTTTTTGTCGACATTCCTCTTTGAAGATCAATGAATGGATCCCGTGGACAACACATTATAGCTAGTAAAGGCTACCATTTTCAAGACGCCATTGGAACCAGAAGAAACTATTCAACCCGACTAGTCACAACAGCTGAGCTAGGCTCTCGAATGCTATAATGTCCAGGTAGAAGATGATGAGGACGATCTGTGAAATGTCAATATTCAAGAATCAGAGGGGAGTTGTGAGGTGCGCAGACCTGAAATCGAAGATCCATATATCAAGGCACCGTTGAAAACAAAACAAGTCAGTATCATAATAGAACAGGAGCCAAAATATGCAACGCTTGGGGACTATTGGGATGACGCCACAGTGGATAAGGTCATCGAATTGCTTCAGGAATATTGAGATTTATTCCCAACAAAAATCACGGAGCTAAAAGGGATCCTAGGAGACCTGGGAATGATGAAAATAACGTTGAAGCCAGACGCGGAACTAGTTAAGCAGCGCCCTACCGATTGAATCCAAAATATAAAGCAAAGGTCAGTGAAGAACTGGACAAGATGCTGGGAGCAGGAATCATTGAACTAGTCAAGGAGTCTGACTGGGTAAGTCCGATGGTTGTGCAGGAGAAGAAATAGAAGGGTGAGATTCACATCTATGTGGATCTCAAGAAGCTCAATGATGCATGTGTTAACGATCCATTTCCAAAACCGTTTATAGATGAGGTACTAGAAAATGTGGGGGGAGCAGGAAGCCTACTCCTTCACGGATGGGTTCTCAGGATACCACCAGATCAAGATCGCACTAGAGAACATAAGTAAAACAATGTTTTCCACTAAATGGGGTTTCTTTTAGTACACAATGATTCCCTCTGGACTGAAGAATGCGTCAGCAATATTTTCACAAATAGTGGTAGCGGCATTTAAGGAATTTATACACAAGTTCTTAGAGGTCTATCTTGATGACTGCACCATGTTTGGATTGGTTAAGAAACACGTAGCGAGCTTACGGTTAATGCTGGATACTTGCTGCTGACACCAAATTGTGCTAAACCTAAAGAAGTGTACTTTCCTTGTCCCATTCGAGAATCTGCTAGGCCATGTGGTCTATAAGGAAGGCTTGATGGTGGATCCAAAAAATATTGTTATCATACTCAATCTACAAGCACCACAAAGTGTCAAACAATTACGCACCACACTGGGACACACAGGCTACTATCAGAAGTTCAACAGAAACTACGCCCAGATCATGGCTCCAATGGAACAGTTGCTGAAGAAGGATGCTACTTATTTCTAGAATTTGGAATGCAACAAAAGTCTGGAGATGCTTAAGGAAAAGATGGCATCCGCCCCTATATTGGTCTTTCTGAAATGGGACGTCAAATTTCATGTGCATGTTGATGTGTCATGTATCGCATTGGGGGTGGTACTTACTCAACCAAGAACGGAGGGAATAGACCATCTGATTTCATTCACAAGTCACCAGTTGTCAAAAGCTAAGAATAATTACTCCACTACCGAGCGAGAGGGATTAGCGATGGTATACGCACTTCAAAAGTTCTGCCACTATCTGCTCGAAGGCCACTTTAAGATGTATACTGATCACTCTACATTAAAATACCTAGTGAATAAGCCTCAGTTGGTGGGGCGCATTTTTAGATGGTTGTTGCTATTCCAGGAATATGACGTTGAGGTCATCATAAAGCTGGGACATCTAAACGTAGGCCCAAATCGCCTGTCCCAAATTGAGACTAGCGAAGAGCCCACAAATTTAGAGGACAGACTCCCGAATGCACATCTATATGCAATGCACGTAGCAGGTGGCCATTTTGAGGATATAATCCATTTCTTAACTATAGGAACCATGTCGTAGGGATATTTTGTTCAGCAGAAGAAGGAATTGGTGATACGCGTAGCAGACTTCACCATGATTGTAGGACACCTCTAAAAAATGGGCAACGATGAAATATTACGTAGGTATCTCCCCGAGTTGGAGTGAGGATAGATCTTGGCCGAAGCACATGGGGGGGTTGTTGGTGGACATTATGTGGGTCGCGCCACAGCCCAGAATATTCTTTTCACAAGATTATGGTGGCCCACTCTGTATCAAGATTCGAAAGCATACTGTCGAGCCTGCGACGTATGTCAACAGACAAGGAAACCATCGCGGAGAGATGAAATACTGCTCTAGCCACAGATGATGCTACAGCTATTCGAGATTTGGGCAATCGACTTCGTAGGACCTATCGAGCTGCAAGGGAAGACGGACGCACACTATATCATCACCGCGATAACATACTTGACCCAATGGGCAGAGGCATAGCCCGTTAAGGATTGCACAGCTGCGATAGCTACAAAGTTTTTGTTCGAGAACGTACTGACAAGGTTTGGGTGTCCCAAAATTCTCATGAGTGATCGAGGAACACATTTTCTGAATGAAACGATTAGCGCACTCACTGAGGAATTCTAGATATATCACCAACAAAGTATGCCATACCACCTACAAGCGAATGGGACCGTTGAGGCATTCAACAAAATCTTGGAGACTGCATTGACCAAAGTTTGTAATACACAGTGAAATGAATGTGACTTGCACATCCCTACTGTGCTATGGGCATTCGAACCACGTGCAAGAAGATGACGAGCCAAACACCTTTTCGGTTAGTCTATGGCAAGGAGGCCATTATGCCTATGGAATATATGGTGCCTAGTCTGTGGATCGCATGAATAATAGGAATGGCTAATCACGGGGCTTTGGAGGAACGGCTCGCGCAGCTAGAAGAACTAGAGGAGGAATGGTTTTTGGCTGGATTCCATCAACAAGTACAGAAACAGCATGAGAAAGCGTGGCATGATCAGCATATCAAGGTGCACACCCTCAAGGAGAATGATCTAGTATTGCTATACGACAATAAGATCGAGAAATTCCTTGGCAAACTCTGAATGCATTGGTTAGGACCCTATGTCGTCAAAGAAGTTACTGATGGAGGTGCAGTTTAGCTTGCCAAACTCAATGGAGACCCCTTCCCAAGTTGAGTGAATGGCAGTCGCCTGAAGCTCTACATGGTCGGGCCGCCCACCTAACTAACCGTGCGAGGGATAGTCTCACCACTCTAGCCAATTGAAAGAGAGCGTGGGACGGTAAAGTAATCTAGGGGAAAGAGGCGTGATTGCCAGGATACGTGTCGATTTGGCCCATCAAAGAAGTGCATTGATGCGTTGCTACAAGGAGAGGTGACCATTCCTGTCACTATTCATGAAAATATGTCTGCATTATGGCAAAAGGGAGCGGGCAATGGGCAATTAAGAGAAGGAGTACAAGCCAGATATGGAACAAGCTGCCACAAATTTTACATTTGGATGCTAGACTAGGTGGGAACTAGTAAATTTGAAATTTGAATCGCTTATAAATCACCGAGGGGCATCCACCAGGCGACCTACACTTCTAGAAAACATATGCTAGTTATCAATATGGAACTTTTCATTATCTCTGCACAAGGAGTAGGCCCAAGGGTGGTGATATGGCCAATGGAAAGGCAGGACTCTCTAAGGAACATGGTGTTGATAGCTATGCGTGTCCTGTAGAGTGCAGCATCAACCATAGGGGATGTACCAAAATAGGGGAGACACAAAGCAGAATTGGTCTGGATGTCGTCGCCCCACCCGAGGGTAGGCCAACGAGCTACAACAAAACAGAGAAAGGATGGAAAGATGAAGACCACTAGTAGCAATGCAATTCATACGTTGTCTCTAAGGTACCTTGAGGATTTGGGATTTCGTGGACAGCAGAAAAGGTCTTACAAAATTGCAGCACAAGCTGCAACAGACAGTGCAAAGAGCAGATACAAAGGTTGGAAGTGGCTACAGTGGTACAAGGAGGTCCCATATGCGGCTCCCCCGCTCAAGCTAAAATCCTATGAGGGGGTGTTCTGTGTTAACCGAGCAGAGCAGAATGAGAATTATCAGTCACAAGATTTGGTATAAACAACAAAGTAAGAGCTGGACGAAGTGTTGTAGGAGACAACAAAGAAGCAGTAGGACGACGAGCATCACTCAGAGGGAGGTGAACCGTGAAGCCAAGGTAGTGCATCATGCTGCACCGATGAGTGACTCAGGATGAGTCATGATGATTGTGTTGGGGGACTATTGGGTAGCAGAGGTCCCACGTAACAACTTTGGGCCTGATAGCCTAGAAGTTAGGATAAAAATATTGTAAACCTCTGAAATATGTAGAGCGCGAAATGTAAAAATTCAAGCCAAAGGGTTCTCCACCCAAGAAATAATATAGAATAATAAGAAGTAAGTCGGTCCACAGACCATAGGAAGGTATAAATAGAGTGTGGCTCTATGGGGAGAAGGCAGTTCTTTTGGTATGATCTTGGATCTGAATGGTAATGGGTTTTTGAGGAGAAAAGTCTAAAAGCATCTGTAAGCCTGAGTCGAGGGTATTGGCGAGGGGATAGAGGCTCTACAGTTGTGTGCACAAAGGCCTGGAAGAGTCTGTAGTTATGTGTGCGGACCCCTGTAGCTGAGTACGCAGGGTAGATCTGGATGTATTGGTGATAAAGTGGAAATAAAGATAAGTTGCTTCTCTAATTCTATGTTAAATCTGAATTATCACAGATCTCGCTTTTTGTATGGTTAAAATAACTATTTGATCTATGCGCATATGCTTATGTTATGAATGTATGTGAATCTGAGTTTATTCTAAGTGCAAGAAATGGTTAAATCTGATAAATGTTTGCTTAAAGACCCTACTAAGTAGATCAGATTTATAATACCTCAACAAGTAATTAATATTACGAATTAACCTGGGTCTAGATCTACATCGAAACAGAGCAACACGAGGTTGTGACATGGCATGCGAACCCCCCAGACCACATCTAGACATCCTAAGGGTGCAGAAACCTGGTTCCAGCACCCTCCCTTGCTACCTCGGGTGAGACCTCAGTCCGCGCTCCGTGGACTGTTGCCGAAAGGGCTGGTAGCTGTGGGATTTGTTTGGCTAAGTAATTCTTCCAAACCTAGGTCAAGCCCATACAAGCCAACAAGCCTCTAGGTTCTCAACAATCTTCCCCTTACCCTTGTCTTGCATCAATTTTCTACCTATTGTTGTTGTTGTTGTTGCTTCCTGTGGTGTTGCTGCCTACAGATCAACTTTCCATTATATGGCTATACTGGTTGGTTCATTGAGCTTGGAGTAGTTGTAACAATATATCCAAGGGTCCTCCTCTATCCAATAACATGCCCCATGGATCCGTGGATAATACACTCTCACACAGTGGTTCTTGCCAATCTCATGGGGATCATACATATTATAATCTCTGGTGTAGAACTCACACTTCGTTATCTCCTTGGATTTGGCATCTGCGTCTTTCAAGCTCTTAATCTCGTACAATTCAATCTGCAAAGGAAGAGTACGCCATGGTGCCTTCTTCCTCCTATGCAACCCTCCAGATAACCCTGTGGAGATGAGATATGCGACCTCTTGCCTAACCAATTTGTTCGTTGGAAACCTTGGTAAAACATCCAAAGGCTTCTTTGTGCCAAACATCTTGATGAAGGTGCCACCAGGTGAGGCATACCAATCTGCAATGTTAAGTAATGCCTCCATTGCTTCTTGGGAGATGAAAGGTGGATCTGGCTCAAAGATTAACTTTTACACCGAGGTGATGAAATGGTCAGCTAGCCTTGCCATAACTCATCAGTAACTGCACTCAGAAAGAAAATTTCAATAAATATTGGTGGCATGCTCCTATGGTTTCCATATCCAACCCATGACAGGAAACTGATGTTTGGCATAGATTGCATCAAGTAAATATGTGGACATGTAGAATCTTTCTTGCTCATTCATTGAAATTCCATGTGAATAATGCTTGGGATCCAACAAATCCGACCAGTTAAATGAATTTTCATCATTCACCAACTGGTCTAGTATAACCACCCAATTCTGTAGAAAGGTCTTTGTGCTCTCTTGACCATATAACCGAAATGCAAAGATTGTCAAGTACTGGTAGCCCTTCCTGAGTGAATTCATCTTGTAAACATGATTGGGTGTTGATTTGAACTTTGATGGATCCTTCACCCAACGCTTATAATATCTCTGGTGTTCACAAAATTATGGGCGACATAGAAAATTTCATCCATGCGGTTCACCGGTTAAGGTAAGTGATACATCTAATGATAATTCTTCATCCTTAAGGTAGCAAGTTGTGTTCCACTAGCACTGATCAATGTCATAGTCTTGGGATTTGTGTGTGAGACAATCCAGTGGATGATGTCCACACATGGGAATGCAGGGTACCTGCATGCTACCTTATGTAAACCTGACCGGTGGATATTGACATACATGTACTGATCTTCTAGATCTTCCTTGAAGTCCCCTACAAAGATATCCTTGATTTCCTTCCATGTTGTTTTGATGCCCGTCTCAATGAATAGTTGAATAATGGTTTGCATATTTCTATGGTGTGGTTTTTGAGATTCTGAATTCAGATATTCCACAGCCTTCATTTTCACGTTGTCTATGTTTCAAGTCTATAACAAGACTCATCATCAAGCTTGATTTACAAATAATAGAAACGGGATCTATAAATATGATCAAGTGTGTTGGATGTCTTCATAAACTGGAAAATTCACTAACACCTGCTCACCTGCATCACCAGTGCTACTTTCAATTATATCCTTTGATGCAGCTCTCTTGGAATCCATGTTACTTGTAACTATGGAGAGTTTCTCAACAATTATTCTACCTGGAGACGGATAGGACACTCATGGCATGTAAATATTAGTGTGAAACCAAAAGAAATTCAAGAACAAATCAAACAAAAAATTGGGCAACTGTTGGGAATAATTACACAATACTGGCTCTCAGAGGTGACTAAATTCCAATTGGTTTTGCACATTACACAATCCCAGCTACTAGTGGGGAGGTGTTGTTGATTGGAACTACGCAATGCGCAGTTCAGTCTGGCTTAGGCTGGATGGGACTATGCATTGTTAAATCCCAGTGGCCAAGGCTCAGGATTGGCTCCTGGAACTATGCATTGTGTAGTTGGAGCTAGGCCTTGGCAACCTCTATGCAATTCCTAGAGCCAAGCCAAAGCCTTGAGGTCTAGAAATGCGTATTTCATGCCTAGGAAGAGCTAGATTCGGGCCAAGGAAGCCCAGATCTTCCCAATGGCAACATGAAAATAATTAGATTTGAAAGTAGAAGTAAAGGTGGGTGCATATCTGAGTGAATGATGATGCATGAAAAAAAAAAAGTGTGGGAATCAATCAAACTGAAGAACAATGACGCATGTGGAGGGAGTCACTGCAATGACAATCGTTAGTGCAAAAATTGGGTTATGCATGTGACACTTGGGAAAGGCAATGAAAAACTTAAAATAACACCTCTACAAGTTAAAAACAAATCAAAATTCCATGGGTCATTCAATAAAATGGGTAAAACAACACTATCACAAGCCAAGCAAACAAAAGCAACAAAAAAAGCAGCAAACGCTAGAAAAGCAAGACTTGCCCAAAAAAATTGTGACGAGTGTGAAAAAGGTTCCTAGATCTCCTCGGGAATGCCATAACTCCAAGATCTAATTTGAAAATGAGCTTTGGTGGTGTCCATTTAATATATTTGGTCAATTTATGGTTTATGACACAAAGGCCAAAAATCTAGGAACCAGCAACACTTGGTGGCAATTTCCAAAAATAACTCAAGTGTATCTCCAACTGCTAAAAATAGATCCCTACTTTTTAGGGATGTTTTTTCACTTTTTTTCTTTTTTTCTTTTTGGGAAGAAGATTCCATACATGCACAAAGAGATTACGCAGTTCCCGGGGAAACTGGACAACACACTAGTGCATGCATCAGGCAGCTACGGAGGGAAAACTTCTGCGCAATTTATGGGATGAGTGGCTCAGGTTGCCTCTCATGCTCTACTTAGTTTCCCAACTTAAGGCAAGATTTCATCTAGCTCTGCGCAGTTTTGGAGCTGAACGCTCACTGCGGGCAACACTGGTTGGCCTCAAGGATTGCGCAGTTCACTAAGGAAAGCCTAGAATCGGGTTGAAACCAAGTGAAGAGATAGACTTGTGGGTTAGACAGTAAACAAAGTTAGGAAAAACAAGCTAGAAGCAGAAAATTAAACTCAATTAAATTACAAGTACTTGGGTCAATGTAATATGAGCTGTTATGATTTTAGGAGGGAGGCTCCAAAACGAAGCATAGGCAAAATTTTGGAGGGTGGTTGTAGTCGCTACAGTAAAGTATAAATTTCTTACCCAATTACCTTTTCTAATATATGTTGATCCAAAAGAGACAAACACTAAAATTTTATGTGGCCTAAAAAATTCTACTTAGGAAATCCATTGTAAGGTTGTTGTAGGGAGACTGGATATCCTTTGTGTGTAGCTAAAAAAAGGTTGTTGATGTTGACGTTTGAAAAGGAAATATTGAAATACTAAAAAATGTAAATGTAGTGGGTAAAGGTGGAATTTTGATTATGTGTATAAGTAAGGGTGGTTGTCTCAATCTCTATAACTAGACATTCCCCTCCAAGGCTTAAACATTTTTTGTTGCAAATTTACATGGAATCTCTCTTTTTGAAAAAGGTTTTCCTACTTACCCCAACGATCCATATACCCTTTTTATTTATATTAAATAGCTACATTTTTTTTTATATGAGATGAAACCATGGATTATTCACCCCTTCCAAACCTGTGGTACAATTGTTTTCATGTAAATAAGTGTGTCGATGTTGAACATGAGAAAAAATTGTTGGACGATTAGTCATTTATGTATGACATTAACCAACATAAAAAACCTCACCACTGATGACAATGAGTGTCTAGGTGCCATAATACTTTCTGATAAGTATGAATGAATGAGGCGAAGGTGATTCACCTACAAAATCTGACGATTATGAGACATTGATGTATTCCCACTACCATCGATGAGGAAACTTGTCATTAATGAATGCAAGCTCCAAGGTACTACATCAAATATCTAATATTAACCTAGATAATGTGTTGAAGTTGATGGGATAACACTGAACGAATACAAAAAAAATTGAAGAATAATGGTTTGAAAAACTGAACTAGCAACATGCTACAAAAATGTGTGAATTATGTCTACAAGATATCTAGTTTTCAAACAGAGTTCATGCCTAGATACTCCAAAGAATCGATTATTAAAACTAGACTTATTGGCATCTTTACTTCTTTTATTTTTATATATTTTTTCCTTTTATTTTTCTTTTTTTTTATTAAATGAAGAAAAAAGGATTCAAGAAGGAGTAGAATTGGGAATGTTTCCTTCCTCATTTACCATCTCCATCTCATCTTTATCAAGTACATATATAATGAAGTCATATTTGGACATTGGCATGTCATGCAACCTCAATATATTACCATTCACTAGGAAGCAGACCTATTCTTCATCAACTATTTTGATCTGGAATGATACATTTTCAAAACTAATTTCTATCTCATAAGGCTCCAACCAATGAGTGGTAAGCTTTGCTTTAAAAAAATTGAACTTAAAATCGAAAATAATAGCCTATTCACCCATATTGATTTGGTTTTTCCTAATGAATATATCATATTGCTTCATTCTTTACTACTAGATAAAAATGTTATGTCGAATGGAATTTTGTTCGATCTCATATAATTCATTGAGTTGCATCATACTATATTACTATGCATCTAAAAGCTTCATTCCCAATTGAACTGTAGTCCTGATAGTTTTTACTTTAAAATATATAGGGAGAAGAACTTGTTTTATGTAAATTAGTTCATAAGGTGTAATCTCGTAGTGTTCCTCCAAGTAGTCCTATAAGCCCATAATGGTCTACCCAATCTCTTTGATGGATCTAAATTGCCCTCGTCAAAATGTCTTCTAGCATTTTATTGGTGGAATATACCTATCCATTAGCTTATGGATGTGATTTATAAATTTTTGTGGATATTCCACTAGAATTTCATCACAACAGATTTGATAAATTACCCTTAAAAATCCAAAATGTACACTATGATGTTTAATTTATCTTTAGAATTTCAAATTTCTAAATTATTATTTATTGCATATACATGCAAATTAAAATTATGTAGAATACATAAAATAGAAAAATAAAAATTTACAAACCACCGTTGACACAAGATATACCCTAAGAAAACCTTTCAAGAGAAAACTCAGTTGGAAGATGAGGCCTCTCTACTCTCTTTCTTTGTATATAAAATGGTTGGGAGTACAAAAAAGTAAGGCTTGTGGCCCATTCATTACTACAGTAGCAACTTTTTACCCTAAAAATTGTCATTTGATGCCCCAAAATTCTCCTTGAAGGTTTTAGACCCCAATTTACTAAATGGGGTCTCACGGGTAAAAATGGTCCTGTGAGATAATTGATCTAATTTTTCCACTCTAAAAGCATCGAGATGGATGAAAAATAATATGATCATCCAATATGGATCACACCTCCCCATTTTGAGAGAATTTTGGTTACCAAAATATTCTACTAAATGAGGTGAGGAAATTTTTCCTTTATCTTCTCTCGGGTGTACCATTTGCCTTGCCTGGAAGTTGTACTCTCCACCCAATATGCCAAAGGTCATATTAAACCTATAATATAGTTTTGTACCTCTTCTACAAATTATTATATTTTGTCAACTCTTCCTCAAAATATGGTGCCAAATCCTCTATAGAAGGTAGGACATGTTCCTCTTACTAATCTAGCATGGAAGGTTCATAGAGTTTCATATTCTCTACATTCACAACTGAGTATGATCCACATTATGAACAAAATGAAATGAAATGTAGATTTATAATGAAAACATAGAGATACATTGAAACTTGACTTCTATTAATAAATGGAGAATGTTAAAACCATACAAATGTATACTGAAAATAAAGTAGCTCAAATGGTGGTATCTTATCTTTGAGAAGAGATGAGATGGTTACACGCCTTCATTGAACTATGTTATAATGAAGCTTGGAGGCTTTTTTATCATAAAGAATTAATGGGGAACCCTAAACATTCAAAAACCTAACCCTAGGAGATGAAGAGCTAAAGGATTTTGGGGCCTGATGGGGTATGTTGGAATGCCAACTTCTTAGGGTCATAACTTTGGCATATCATCTTCATTTGGTGTGCATGATAGCCTATTGGAAATTTCTATCTGAGAAGTATATTTTTCTACTACCATTGGTACTTTATACTTATCTTCAACCTATTTTCCCAAAAAACATCGTTTAGGGCCTCAAAACAGCTCTAAAAGTTTAGGCAATAAAAACAACCAAAATCGAAAATTGTGTCGTGAACTAGTGGAATAGGTGGGTGGCCACCGATAGCCACCTAGATTATTCCTCCCGCCGTAGGAAGAAATGCTCCATTACAGTGAGTGCCTCCATGAGATGGGGAAATGATCTAATTGGGATAATTAATTTTTTGTACTAAATTCCTTTTCATATTATGATAAATGTGCTTAAGGATTCATGAGGTTAATTGCAAGTTTAAACATGGGTTTTTGAGTGCTTTTATGTAACTTTTATGTGAAAATTAACATAAACAAATGACTGAACAACAACATCTAACAAACATAAACATCACCATAAAAAGTATCACAGCAGCACATGATGAAACAGTTCACCCCTCCTAGGCTATGTCTCCTTGATCCAACTTCCAATGGCTTGGCCCTCTCTATTATTCTAAAAAGTGTGAATACATCATTTTACAATGCTCAAAAAGCTTTGAAACCTATTCCAATGGCTCCATAATGCCCAAAAATGCCTATGTAGCCTCTTTCTGCTCATGATTTGGTCAAAAATTGAAGAAGATATGGCCTTTCCAAGTTTTCTTCTAATCGCACAGTAAATTCCCAAAAATGGTTAACGGAGCGACAATTTCGCCGATTTTCGAGCAAAATTGTTGGGCGTGTCAAATGTCCTCTAACTCCTTACACCCAAAAACGTTGGGCACATGGGGGCCACATGATCGAGGCTAAGGCCAATGTCCTATCTCCTCCGGTTGGGCCCCCGCTCCCCCTCCGTTGGTGGTTGCATGGTTGGGCATGCCCAAGGGCTGGCCCCCACAAGCTAGCCCCTCCCCTGGAATGGCGTGTATATTGAATTCAAATAGAGTCGCAGACGTATATGGTTAAGAACCATTGTGATAGTGTCTTGGGGTATGGTTATGCTCGTTCCTTGGTGGTCTCGGGTTCGACCCCTGCTGTTGCTGTCAAGACTCGACTCAAAATTTTGGTGGCGCCCCGAGCTGCCACGTGGTGGCCTCTGGCTAGGCCACATGTCAATGTGTGGTTGGCCACCAACCAACCAATAAAAAAAGGTCGAATTACACCCAATAACAAAATTCCACTTGTCACAATGTGATTCACCAGAGTATATTGACCAGTCAACCTACCACATACACCTGCCTAGTTAGCACCACGTCAATAGTACGGATTGTTGACTAGACTGTCAATTTTTTTCAAAAATTTGCTTATTTGGGAAAGTGAACATAACATGATTCTAGGAGCATATGGTGTTTGTTTTTCACAAAATGAATTGCGCCCGATTCAGGATGACGAGCACTACGCGATTGTTCAGGTTCCACATCAATATGAAAACTTTGAATTTTAAGCTATTTTTTTGAGCATCTAATCATTCCTCCCCACTAGAAACCTTTTCGACCCCAAAATATCACTTGTAGTTGTCCAACAGGTGAGGGTACAGTTCCCTCACCTTTCCAATCTCGATCCATTTGGCATTTGAAGGATTTGTTCCTTTGAGCCCCACTCAAAGTTAATCCACATTCCCTAGTTTTGAAGACCTCGTTCTTCTATCAAGTATGGTGTCTTGTTGTATTTCATTAGGGTATTCAGGAGAAAAATCCCCAATGGAAGGAATTTGGACATTTTAGGGCCTAAATCTACCTCAGGCTAAGAAAGGCAGGTCTAGGGTAACATCAAACCACGCTTAACCTCGTAGCTAGCCCTACCAGGTCAGGAGAGGGCTCCCTCCTTGTCAATATCAGGAAAATATAGAAAATTAGATTTGAGATGACTGATGTAAAGACTAATTTTAGGCTAGGTATATGCTCAAAGGAGTTTGATTGAGTTTTATGTAGGTTTGTTGGATCAAAAGTGAAAGACAGTTTTGGGTTCGAGGAATGAACCCAGTCTTGTAGAGATTTCTATGGGATGAGGTGGGAAAATGCTTTAGTACTTTGAAATAAGTGCGATAGAGAGTCTTTAGACTGGTGAGTAGTTGGAGAGGGCATGAAAGTATCAGGGATCCTCTTCAAACAGTAGAAAACATGAAAAGCTAAACAAACCCTAAGGTAGA
>APFE031125466.1:40389-51329 GCA_000404065.3 Pinus taeda | reverse complement strand
TGTCTATTTCATGTGAAACGAGTTGTGCTAGATTCAGGTGATGAGCACTACATGGTCATTTAGGTTCCACGTTGATCCAATAACTTTGAATTTTGAGATATATTTTTTAGCACCGGATTAGGAAACGTTTTTTTGAACTTGGCCCCTGGCAAGCCACTTGCCTTAGGACATGATTTGTCCTTCTTTAACAACCGATACAATTGGATCCTCTGTTGGTAATGCTCTTAATATGTGCATCCATGATCTAACCAATTATGGCATGTTCAATGTAATATGGGTTGAGCTGTATTGGTTTAATCTTCTTTGTGATTTCTAATGTGTCCAACAATGGTGAAAACTATGGCTAAAGAAAATCCACATTGTACCCTGGGTGCAGGCCAAGGAAGGGGGTAATACTTAGCTCAAAATTGTTGACACACATAGCCTTTGTGATGGTGTAAGGTCCATAGTGAAGTGGTTGAAACTTCTGATGGTCCCATGAAAGGTGTTCCTTATACATATGCAACTAAGCCTTGTCTCCCACTTGAAACTTTTGTAGCATCTTGTGTTAATCATGGCGTTGTTTTCGATTAGCCCTGGTATTACACCAAGAGGGTTGCAACTTCCAAGGGCTCCTCAAATTAAATTATCAATTTGGTGTTCATACAAACTTAGAGTTGGTAGTGTTGTATGCATAGTAGGTTAGGTTCTACTCATGCCACCCTCAATCATGACATCATATCAAGGTGTTTAGAGACCATTCCTCCAACTTAACTATAGTGAAAATTCCTGATGAAACTTATTTTAACTATGAAAGTGAAAATGACATTCATTCAACTTGTAAATGCTAATTAGCATTATATGATAAAAGGGGCTAGTCTACTTTCAGAAGTGAAGCTACTCTATTTTTCACATTCCATCAAATCAGTAACTTACTTGCATGCATCAATTATCTACATTAGATTTTCTTGAAAATTAGAAATCTAACTTGTAACATTCTTGTGAATTAAAAACACTAATTCTATGTTGTTTTGCAGTGAGGAAAAGAGGATATTGGAGTGTAATAAGAGCTTCTCTAGATCATCAAATCACAAGTTGGGGGTCATTATTCATCTTAACCAATCTAAGGTTGAAGTGGGGAGCAAAACAGGTGGAGGAAAATGGTGATATGGGCTTGCTATAGGTGTTGCTACAGGAGGTCTTGTATTGCTATAGAGGCCCTATATTACTACAGGAGGGGTTCTAAGAGTATTTTGAGGGTGGAGATGGTACTTCGAGGGTAGGAGAAGATGGATGAAGGTATAAATGAGTGAATGAAGGTTGGATAAGCATCATATCCAAGCCTAGGACCTCTTGGAGGTTTTTATTGCAACAAGGTGGATGCCCACTGTGTCCTTAATTGCCTAAACACAATGACTATGGAAACAGAGCTTGTGAGAATTGTGAAGGGTAAAGGGAGAAGATGGAGAATTCTAATTAGAGATGAGAAGATGTGGCCACCCCTACAAGTCAACACAACCCTGCAACTAGCCCACTACATGCATTAAATTATCAATAGCACAGTGACATAAATTTTCATGGAAAAGATGAGTTGAATTTGACTACAATCTTATTATATTTCAAAACTCTAATCTAATCACTGAACTAAATCCTAGGTTGCAGAAAGTAATTATGAAAAATGATAACTAACCTCTACCTATTTCCAAGAAATCATAAAAAAAATTGGACTGAGATTGTGAATCTTTCCCACCACTTTTCCCAGAACAATGGTGATAAGGAAGCCTACAATCATAAGTTTTTCTAGCTTAACATCTACTTCAACAAAATAAATACATGAAATGCTTGGAAACAAGAACAAGACAGAAATATAGAAAATGGACTAAAGCCTCTGGGTTGGGCCCAAACCCAAGGTCTTCATCCCTCTAGAACTAGCTCAGATGTAGCTCAATAACAAATTTCTCATTAGTAGAAAATAGTAGTCTCATACATCACATGAAAGTTAATAATAACAAGGTCAAGCCTTAGCTCAATATATACTCCTAGTTGAATTGAAATTTTGAATCCTAATGAGCCTTTCAGCTCATTTATTTATACAAAATGGTAGCTGATAGCAGCTCCCTTGAAAATAGGAGTGATTCCCTCCTTGATCTTGACAATTGTGGATCTTGTCCTCCTTGAGCTTCTCATGCACTTGGAGTTACTTATATGTCAGCGAATTCAAGCTTGTGTGTGAGGATGTGGTGATATCAAGTCGAGTTAGAGAGTTAAGGAGGTGGAAAAACCTCCCTAGATTCCCTCGTGGTTGTCTCCATCAAGCCACTACATATTAAATGCCTAAAAAATGCTTCTTTTTCCTACAATTTAATCACATTATGACACATATTGTGACAACACCTTTTACTCTTCTTACTAAGCATATTATAACCAAAAATGTGAATTGATGTGTGAAAAGGATAGTCATAAGGCTGGAGGATAGTATAATGAACTTCAAGATATACCTATTGATGGGACTCATTAATTTGTACTTAGTACTAGTTTTTTCCAAGATATCATGGAATTGCTGATCAATGTGTTGAATTCATTCAATAAACTTAGTAGCCTTTTCAACTTCATATTGAACATGTGCATATGCTACCTGTATAGTTGCAAGGGGTAATGCAACATCAATGGGACCAAATGATTGAAATCCTGGGCCCACCTGAATTAGGTTGTGTTTAGTTGAGCTATGGAGAGATTTGTTGTAGTTTTGTTGAACATAGGGGTGACTCTCTTCCCATTTTCATGGATTCTTTTAGTTTTACATGTGCAAAATGTTGACAATCATCCTATTGACAACCTATGTCTAGAAATCACTCTAGGGTAGAAGGTAGTTGATTTGGTGAGCTTGGTGTCCAACAATGACTAGAGGATCGACCAAAATGTGCTTAGGAACTTGCTATCCCAATATAATATGATGGTCTTTAGGATCCCAAAATGTACCCACAACCATTCAAAGAAGAGCTTGGTAGTGGCTTTTGTTGTGATACTCTTCCTGTGGGCATTCAAAATGGGCATCTTATAAAATCTATCAAGAACCATGAAAACAGAGTCATTACCATGCTTGGTGGAAGGAAGGCAAGACATATATTCCATCTATATGAATTATCAAGATCAATTGGGAATAGGCATAGGGGTCTATAGGCCTTTCTTATTAATGGTTGGTTTGAAATGGTGTGGTGATATACAACCTGATACACTTTCCAACATCCTGTCAAAGTTTCATCCAATAAAAATACTTCTGTAGTAATGTCATTGTCTTCTCCACACCAAATTTCCCTACTACCTTATTGTAATGTGCCTCCCATATTAGCTTAGCATGCATGCTTGATGGAACACAAAGGTTTCCCAAATAGCACATTAGTGCATCCTAGAGGTGGAATTTGGAACTTTCCTTCTTTCAATAAACATCTAGTATGTGGCAGAAAATTTCGAGTTACTTTTATATAGTTGTGGCCATCCAGTAGTCTCGTGCCCACAAGCATTGAGAACTATGATAAGTGCCACAATTGAGGGCTAACTAAGGTAGTTTTTGACATGATTAGTTATACCCTTTTTGCATATGATGTTCAAATGGAATTTTTGTGGGAATATGGACCATTTCTGATGGAAATCATTCTATGACTCCCCATGTGTCTACATAAATTGAAGAGGCCTGTGGTTTGTGTGGATGATAGTATCCTTCCCTAGAATATAGTGTTTCAATTTCTGGTAGGCCTACACAATGGAATACATCTCCTTATCATAGGTGGGGTATCTCCAGATAGTATTAGAGAGTATTTCATTGTGATAGGCCACTATTTGTTCTTGTTGAATGAGGACTGCACCAGTAGCATAGTCGGACACGTCTTTCTCAATCTAAAATGGTTGTTATAGGTCTGGACGAGTGAGGACTAGTGCAAAGAAAAGGAGGTGATTCAATTCATCGAATTCCTTATGTTGTGATGCAAACCAAAAAACCTTTTCTTTTTCCCCATCCTTAGTCACTTGACTTAAGGTCTAAGTGATATAAGAGAACCTCAACATGAATGTTTGATAGAAGTTAGCAAGTCCCAAGAAGTTGTGAAGATCTATTTGAGTCATTGGAGCTAGCATGACTTGGATATTGTCTAGATCCACATCAACACCTTTCTCATCAATAATGTAGCCTATATATTGAACCTTGTCCATGCCAAAGGAGCATTTTTCCAAGGTTTCACATAGCTTATGTTGTTGTAGAGTGTGAAGGACCTATTATATATGCTACAAGTGTTCTACCTGGCTCTTGTTGAAGATGAGGATATCATCTAGATATACAACCATGAAGGAGTTTATGAAATGCTAAAATATATCATTTATCAGCCTCATGAAAGTCGTTGGGGAATTCGTCAAACCGAAATGGATGACCAACCATTCAAAAAGACCCTCCTTGGACTTGAAAGCAGTCTTCTACAGATCATTTGGTTTTATTTGAACTTCTTGATAATCGAACTTCAAATCAATCTTACTGAAGTACTTGGCCCCCTTAATTTTTTCAATAAGGTCGTCAATTTGGTGAATAGGGTACTGGTTTATGAATTTGATTTTGTTCAAGTCCTGATAACTAATGCAAAGCTAGCAGGTCCTATATTTCTTCTACACAAGTACAATTGTGTTTCCACATGGTAAGGAACTTAGTCAGATGTGCCCTTTTTTTAGTAAATCTTAGATCTGTCACTTGATTTCCTCATTTTCTAGAAGAGAGTGGTAGCATATTGGTCAATTGGGTAGAGGTGCAGTGAGGGTCAAATTGATTGAATGCTTGACCTGATAATACAATGGTACCCTCGTACGTGAGGAGAAGATGTATATGTATTCTTATATGACCCTAACCACTTTCCTCTACTACATGGATGAGCCCTATATGGAGGTCATCAATGTAGCCACAATATTCTCCTTACTTTGAAAGAAAATTAGGAAGAAGACAATTTTTCCAATTTTGGATATAACCTTACTGCATTTCTTAGAAAAGATCAAAGAAATGGTAGCAGGTGGGGCTACCTCTAGTATCTTGCATAGTATTCTATCCAAAGTAATAAAAACACTATGAGATTTAGACTCATACATAGCATGAAAATTCAACAAGTATGGTTAGCCTAATAGAACATCACAAATTTCAAGGGGATCAACATCACACAATACCTCATCCTTGAAAGGGTTGATGTTGTAGGGAAGGTAGAATTGTTGGCTCACACGAATATCTCACTCTTGGTGGAGCCACCCGATGGTGTATTTCTATGGGTGTGGTCTTGTCTATTAATCACCTCTAATAAGATGAGGTTATTTTGACTCCTGCTATTGACAATGAAATACATTGGACACCTTTCACCCACATTTGTGAGTGAAAGAGGTGCTCACCTTTCCTCTAGATCTTCGGGCTCACTTTGTTGGACGTTGGTACTAGAAACAGTGGCACTAGTTTCCACATCAATGATCTATTTTCATTTGTCTAGGTTTGGTTCAAAGTTAGAACTTGCATCTAACTATGAGGCTTTTAGCCTAGCCACCAATGAGTACCTTATGTGACATTCATTAATGTTATGAGTGGGGCTCTTGTGGAATTTGCACCACTTTCCCATGTCTTTCTTCATCTTCCCATTGGCATTCTTTGTTTGTGACTTATATGGGTTGTCATGGGGTGGTCCGCCCTAGCTCTATCATTTGTTTTGTGATTTAGGGATTCCCTTACCCTCCTTCCAATATGAAGGATTTACATATCCAAAGTCTCTCATCTTCTTTTTAAATGTTTTCTCGATTTTGACAACATATCAATATGTTGGGAAAGTGAGGAGATGATAAGTAACTCCATTTATGAGTGGATGTATCTGTGCATACAAACATGGTACTTTAGTAGTATATGTCACTCAAATTCTTTGTTACTCAAATTGGTGTGCAAGATATGAAAGATATTTTTGAACTCTAGCACTACTTGGTCCCTTTCTTGTCGTAGTGTGGTCGATCTCATATATTGCTCATCATAGGTTCTAACAAGGTAATATTGTTACTTAATAGCATCCCTAAAATAGTCCCAAGTGGGTTCAACTAAAAATAGTGCAAATTCTTTCATGGCCCTTTGCTTATGGTGATTTTCCCACCAATCCTTGACATGGGGTACAACCTTAAAGAGTGAAAAGGAAAACTTTTCTCTATCGGGAAAATTGTGGACCGAAAATACCCTTCTAGTATATTTAACCATTTTTCTAAATCATATGCATCTATCTAGCCTTCAAATATAGGAATATAAAAATTAACTTGTAGCTTAAATGGGATAGTGCCTCCAAAGTCGCCACTTAATAAATATGCATTTCTTATTAGGATCTGTCGAATGATCTAGGAAAAATTATCCATCATCTCATTCCTTTATCGCTTGAGGGATTATTTGAGCAGTAGTTTAATAGGATCTCCTACTCCCTCTTCTTTATTTTCTTCTGCCATGGGAGGTCATCGAAGTCGATGAGAATAGTATTGCAAGGGCTCAAGCAGTTTGAGTCCCAACTCTTTATACCCTTATTTCATTGGGGACATTCACAAAAATAGATAAATAATAGATTTCTCTAATACCACAAATTTGAATTTATGAAGTGAATGAAATGAGACACATATTTATAACCAAAACACAGAAATACAATGAAACATTACTTCTATTAAAATATGGAAAATGCTAAAACTGTACATATGCAAACTGAAAACAAACTAGCTTGAATGGTGGTAGATTATCTCCAAGAAGAGATGTGACAACTACACATATTTGCCAAACTATGTTATAATGAGGCTTGAAGGCATTCTTATCATAAAGAAGAAATAAGAAACCTTAAGCATCCAAAAAGCTAACCCCTGGAGATGAAGTACCAAAGGCTTTTGGGCCCTAATGGGGTAATTTGCAACATCATATTCTCGGAGTTGTAACTTTGGCATATGATCTTCGTTTGGCATGCACGATAGCCCATTGGAAACATCTACTTGAGAATTTAGAACAAATGAAGGAATTTTCCTTGGTATGCATACAAAATCAAGGACTACAAATGTTACAAATAGAGACTACGCAAAGTATTTGTAAGCATTGATGTAGGAGTAAATGAAGCATTACCTCAAACTCAGCTACAAGCAAAAGAAAACCTAAAAGAAGAAGAAGAGGAAGAATAAATTATCATGAAGAGAAAGAGGAGGAATAAAGGGATCATGAAGATCAATATGAGGAATAAGAGGAAGAGATGGAGTCACTACATCCAAAAAATCCATCCAGGTATGTTAAAAAGCATCATCCAAATAATCAAATACTTTGAAATAAAGAATCAAGAGATCAAACTATAAGAAAAATATAGGTACATCAATCCATGCAGATCTTTCCCTATTGTCCATGATAGAACCCAAAATATTTGCATAAGCTAGTCAATATGAACAATTGGTCAAGGCTAGAAATGAAGAACTAGACCAAATTCAAAATAATAAGACATGGGAATTGTATCAAGACCTAAGTACAAGAATGAGATTGGAATTGAGTGGGTTTTTAAGAATAAGTTGAATAAATATGGGAAGTTAGTCATGAACAAAGACAAACTAGTATGTAAAGGGTATGCACAAGCTGAGAGTTTTTAATTTGAAGAAACCTTTGAACTGGTTGTCAGACTTGAAGCCGTAAAAATGTTTTTGGCTTTTACATGCTTCAAAAGATTTAAATTTTATTAGATTGATGTCAAATCAGAATTCCTAAATGGATACCTATAAGAAGAAGTGTAAATTCAGCAATGAGAAGGATTCCAATTGTTAGAAGACAAAGACCATGTGTGAAAATTAAATAAATACCTTTACAGGTTAAAATAGACACCTAGGGGATGGTATTCAAGGCTAGATAAATACCTACAACATCAAGGTTTTAAGAAAAAGACAGCAAACAACAACCTTTATATCAAAGCTAAGAATGAAAATTTGTTAATTATTTTTGTTTATGTATATGATATAATTTTTTGCAGTGATGTTGATTTCATGTGTAAAAGTTTTGTAGCTGATATGCAGAAGGAATTTGAAATATTTATTCTAGGTGAATTTCCCTTTTTCCTTAGATTGTAGATTCATTAATCAACAAAAAGAATTTTTGTTTCTCAAGTTAAATACCTTAAAGAAATATTGAGAAACATTGGTACGGATAATTGCTCACCTAGCACACCAATGATAATAGGAAGTAAACTTAGTAAGAATGATGAATCTCCAAAGATAGATTAGATAATGTATAGGTCTATTATTTTTAGTGTACTTTATCTAAAATCCTCAAGACCAGAAATTATGCAATCATAGGAGTATTGGAATGATTTCATTCAATCCAAAGGAGAATTATGTTAATGCAATAAAGAGGATTTGAAAGTACCTGAAGGAACTATAGATTTTAGCTTATGGTATCCAAGAGGCACATATTTCACTCTCAAATTTTATACATATGAAAATTGTGTCGGTCGTGTTGATGATAGAAAACGCACCAGTGGGGAGCCTTGTTTCTGCGAAGTTGTTTAATCTCCTATCTTAACAAGAAACAAACTTCAATTCTCCTATCCATAGCTAAAGTAGATTATATTGCACTCGCATCATGTTGTACTCAAGTTTTATGTATGAAGAAAAATCGCAAGGATATTTAAGAAGATTGTAATCAACATGTGTCCATTATGTGTGATAACACTAGTGCTATTGACATCTCTAAAAAAATTATTATGCACTCAAAAACCAAGCATATGCACATCTAATGTCACTTTATCAGAGAAAAGGTTGCAGATCACACTGTTAAATTGGAAGGCTTTCCAACAAAGGAGCAAGTTGTAGACATATTCACCAAACATCTTTCCAAAGAACCTATTAGTCCCTATAATCTGGTCATCGTGGGATAATTGGCATAAATTTACCTTAAAGAATCCAAATTTAGTCTAACTTGTGGAGTTGGAAAGATGACACAGAGGGCTACCATAGAACACAATTTCAAACCTTGGGAGGCCGAAATCACATAGATACAATAGTTTCAATATTGGCCTCATCAATAAGCTCAAAATCAAGCTCTAAAAGGTGTGTATGTCTAAATTTGTATAACTTTTGTTTGAAAAAATAGTTTGAAGTGATTTAAAGGACATAGAGAAGCATAGATATCATTAATTTTTTCCAAAATGTCTCCCAAACAAAAAATTTCTAAACCTATTAAGCCCTGAGAAATCTCTACTATTGTTAAGGGATAAATTCCCCTAGGGTCTTGGGTTGATACCCTAGCAGATCGGAGGTTATCTACATAGATAAACACACATTCCACACGGCCATGATGCTAATATAAACAAACTCTACGATGAGAGGCATACCTGGGGGTCCTTCGTTTGGGAAGATCCAACCAAGGTCCAAACCCTCTTGGAGTTCCTTTTGCTCCTACAACCTGCAAAACAATCAATTCAAGAAAGTACAGCAGTATATGGACCAAGCATCATAAAGAAATCATCTTCATAGCATATTGAAAGGTAGTTAGCTATACAATTAGAAAAACCATTCATATGTGAATCATAACATTGATATCATAAACATGAAGAAGATTTATATCAGGAACAAAGACAGGTGTTTCTTTTATTATAGATAACTAACGTACAGAAAGGAATGATTTCACCTGAGTCATCCTTTCGTAGGCTCCAAGCGGAACCGTCCTTTGGATTCATCCAGTCTCAAGCCTTCAACAAACTCCTTCCATGACTTACTCCATGATATCTCAAGTACTAGAAAGACATCATCACACAAGGAAACAAGGGTTTACTATAAATGGGGGAAGTGCTGGAAGCACTAGGATCTTCAGACCTGGTCAAGGAAAATCTCAGCAGAGCGATATTTCTCTCTCTTCTCTCCTCCCTTAGGCCTTCCCATTGAAGCCTTTTTATACTTCTCCCAAAGTAGTTTTTTAGTTGGGAATTCGTTGGGAACAGTTGGGCCACGGGCACTAATAGGTATCAATAGGTGAAACCTGTGATCTCCACCCGAAATTAAGGAGATTTAATTTTTTTAAGTGTTTTAAGACATATATGTGGGTTGGGTATACATGAACCCGCGTACACACATGTTTAGCTTAGGGAAATGTCGTGTATAGGGAGTAAAACACTGTTTTTCAAATTTTGGACCAGTTCTGGAAGGAGGGGTTGCCCTAGGCCATGAGTGCAGCATCACAAACATCAAGAGTGAGGTTTGGAGGTATAACAGATCCCCCTAATATATGAGGTCAGAAGGGGTACATGATGGCAGAAATGTATTAAGCAAGTTCATGGAAAGGAAATCTGTCAAAAACTGAGAAGGACTTCACCAGAGTTCAGCCTGCCAAGCCACAAAAGGAGATCAAAAATAAACACTATTTGAGGCAAGCATACCCATGCTCAGAGAAAGTATAGCATGTTTGCATATCAAGTACAAGAAGATCCACTAAGTATACAAGTATAAAATACTGGAAAATACATAATGGATCATCTGATCACGATCGAACAAGTACATGTCTAAATATCACATATAAGAATGTCAATGATGTTGAAGGATGAAGCGGATCACTGATATCAAAGACTGATCCCAAAAAGTACCAAACGAACATGATGGAATAAGATGGTACTACACTGCAAACTCAGGTGCCAGCATATAAAATGTCGCCATGAATGACTGCAACATATAAGGTGGAGTGGTATCAACTAGCAGCAACAGGAGAAACTGTCAAGTGAACCAATGAATGTTGATACAACCTGAGGTCTTCACTGACCACCATGGTACATTTCTACAGCATGGGAATAAATGATCTGAAGTCAACCATGTGATAACTCATTTGATTACTGGTCATTGATGTATACCGTTAACAAACGCGAGACTACTCATCGATAATGATAATGAGCGTCAAGGTACCCAGTACAATCTAACAAGTG
>APFE031125466.1:1711-40369 GCA_000404065.3 Pinus taeda | reverse complement strand
TGAATAGATGAGCTGAAGTCGAACACCTGTAAGAATCTATCAATCAGGAGACAATGATGGTTTCCCACTGTCGATAGCAAAGGATCTACCACTAATGACTGCAAACCCCAAGGTACTGCTAGATGGACTCTAGATCTTTGCCCCAGAGCAATAAGTCGTAGTCTATAGGGAAAGATCCGCTAGAAGGAAGGCATTAAGGCACCCTTCATTAATCTAGCGTGAGTGTAACCCGTAGGCCAATAATGTGGAAGGAATCGGATGAAAAAGATGTAGTAACCTGACCAAAGTACGTTTCCGGCATACACACGATGTGGCTAGTGCACGACAGAAACCCTCTGAACCAACCAATAATGAAAGCTAACACAGGAGGTATCCACCAATAGGGTCAAATGGAAACCAAGGTACTGCATGAATCCCAATGATAATGTAAGCTGATGTCAAACACAAGGGAAACACTCAGTCAAAGACCCATGATACTTATCGATGTGAAGCACAAGGTGACCTATCAATAATGGAAATAGGGCTAGGGTGCAGCTCTAGGCCTATCCTTAGAGCAAGATGTTGTCGTCGATAAGGACAAGACCTGCCAACAAGAAGTAAATGGAGACCTTCTCAAACCGGCACGAGTAAAGGACCAATATAGCTGATGTGATGATAGACATGATACTGACAACCAGGGATGGCCGACTGAAAAATGAGTCAAGAGACACCGCAGAGAGGCTGACTCAGGCTAACTTCCCTTGAACAAAAGCATGACTCAATGTGACTATGTGGCAACATATGATGACTCTATATATGTTCATCATGCAGGAGGCACGAACGAACCCTCCATATGATTGGAAGAGATAACCAATTAGGGGAGAACTGACTCAATAACAAGGTTAAGGTGTACCTAAGTCAAACTAAATCCTGCCCAAATGGAGGAGACTTTGTTTTGAGTGCTTTGTTTAAGGGCGACACAACTGACTCTAGCCGCCAACAATAAATGGAAATATTGTCCCGTTCCCGCTCTTTTTGGAATATATAATTTTTTTTGTCTTTTTCTTTTAAGCTGGAAAAATAATAAAAGAATGCTATAGTACAGTGGAAAGAACGAGTGTTAGTGAAGCAGATGATCTAATTCCTAGGATTGGAACAATCCTATGCTCAATGTCGGGAGGCGAAAACTAGTCAAAGACACTTAAAGGTGTGTTCCTTCCACAGGTCAAGGTGTGTCAAGTTGCAGAAGTCAAAGGTATGAAATTTTGATTTTGCAGTCACCATGGTCAAAAGTTGGCTTAAACATGAGTCCAAGTGAAGCTAGCTCAAGGCCAAAAGGTGCAAATGGTCAAAATGCAATGCAGTAGTGAAACTCAACACAAAGGAGCCTCTAGGGTATAAGGCCAGAATGAAGCAAAGAAGCAAAGAGAAATGAGTCTTCATTGCATAAGTCACGGTAGGACTATAGAGGACTCCTAAGCCTAGGAACAAAAAATCGGCATGAGTGCCAAGTGACAACAAGGTACTAACTAGGGAACCCATGATAAGGTAGGCTCTAACACACAAGTCATGACACTTCTAAGCAATGAGAAGGTTCCGCACCATAACTTGGTGGGGTCGATCCTAAGGCCAAAATGGAAAAGGAAACTGATAAGTGCACAATGCAGGCGGAAAAACCTAACCTATATGCCAATTTCGAGGACCAATAACTGTCAAAATGGACCAACCATAAAAATTTCCAAAGGAGAAATATTCCAAGTTCTGTATACATAAATAGGAACACTAGACAAGAAGTTAATACATCCCACATATAAACTTCATATAAAATCTTATGTTATAAAATACAAAACTTGAAAATGCGTACCTCATATATATAATATGGTACAGGGAACCAAGCAACCTTGCGGCGTACACATAATAGTTCATCTGAACAAACCCCTTGCAGGGCTCACGCCAAGGATTCCTTTGGTAGTTGAAACTCATGGCTTCAAAGAGTTCCTCTTGTGAAGGCAAAACAAGTTCTGAGAAATCATGAGAACTACAAGGATCAAAAGAGCGAATTAAGGGGTCCCATGTCCCTATAGGAAGAATCTCTTGGTCAACTGTCAGGACCAAGTCCCAAGAAGGAGAATAATAGGTCAAAGGATCCTTCTTAGAAGCGATTGAACATTGAGGATTCAAAGCCACATAATTGACCCGTGGCGAGGTAGAGTCTACTTGAACAGTCGGAACAAAATTAGGGGTATTCTGCAGTAAAGTCGAATTAGGGTGGTAACTATCAGATGCAAGCTGATCAACAGTGACAATATTCCTGTTATGTGCAAAGCACATCACTCGAAAGAGTGAAGACACCACAACATTCATAGCATAGACATAATCACGCCCAAGTAGCATATTAAAGTCTAAAGGGCTATCAACCACCATCATATCGATTAAGACAGTCTTCCCACCTAAAGTGATAGGCAATTGAGGAAGAACACCCATAGATTCACCAGGTCTTCTATCATAGGCTAACAACTGACTCTGAGCTGTCAACAACTTTGGGGAACCAAAAGATTTCCAAGTCAAAGAGGATATAATACTTGCAAAGGATCCTTCATCCACCATGCATCGATAAATGTTTGTGGAATTAACTCTGACCTTCATTTGAAAAGGTGCAGCGGAAGGAAGACAAGGCTCAACAATACTATCCCAATCAAAGGAAACACTCCTAGAACTTGGAGGGGGAACATTCGAAGAAATCAGAATGCCCCCTATACCAGAAGACTCTGTACTAGAAATCAAATAGACTCTTTTGTTAGGCGCTTCACCCCCCAAAAGAGGAGTGTAATCAACTAGCGATTGCACTGGCTCAACCACATTATCAACTAATGGTTGATGGGATTGATGAGAAACCATATTAGATCTAGGATAGAAGTACTTTCAGACTTAGACCATATCCTTTGAACCTCTGGAATACCAGGCATAAATGAGTAAGATGGTCTCCCTTGCATATCTTACAAGGGAACTTAGTTTTAAAACTTCTACATCCAGGTTTCTTTTCAACCTCCATTCCACCAACATGACTAGTAGTGGTTTGCGGAGAGTCCTGAACATGACTTGCAGGTGATCCTGACTCTTTTCTAGTATGACTTGCAGTGACTAGACTTGTGCCCCCAGCATGACTAGCAGCGACTGAAGGCTCATCTCCAACATGACTAGCAGAGGTTGAAGATGAAGTGCTAGTATGACTTGCAGTGACTAGACTTGTGCCCCCAGCATGACTAGCAGTGGCTGAAGGCTCATCTCCAACATGACTAGCAGAGGTTGAAGATGAAGTGATAGTATGAATTACAGTGACTAGACTTGTGCCCCCAGCATGACTAGTATCGATTGAAGGCTCATCTCCAACATGGCTAGCAGAAGTTGAAGATGAATGGATATAATTATTCTTCTTCTTTGACTTCCTCTTTCTCCTCTTTTTAGATTTCTTATTACAAGAAGGAGGCGAAAAATGAATCCCGGATTTCTCTTTGAAAGAAGATGAACAATTAGCACCCATGTGATGCCCTTGAAATAAAGCATTCAACTGAGAAGCTTCAAGAGCATTTGGAATATTCGGAGTGGACCACAGCCAAACGGTTAGTCCAACATTCAACCCAGGAATATTCAAAGTGGCCATCAAGGGAGTACCAACGTTTCCAAAGAAAGGAAAAGCACAAGGATCCCCTTTTAGGAGGGTACCTTGGTTGGTTTATACAGGAATATTGGCCATATCAAACTGATTCGCAGACCCTTCCCTTACGGGAATGTAGAAATAACTTTTCAAGGAAGATAGATAGGCAATCAAAACCTTTTCCCTTGAGGAGGAAACTCCACAACTTCTGAAAGAATGACCAAAAGCCTTTCAAGGTCGGTAGAGTGGTAAGCCAGTCACTCAAAACACAAAATCCAAACGTGACTAGACAAAAATACCTAAAGCCAACTATATACAAGGAGCAAAGAGCACTCACTAAAAAGTCCCTAAAAGAAGTCAACCATTCAAACAACTTCCAAGTATTTCCACTCCGGGTGATTAGGACCGGACACCAAAATACAAGAAAGTGAAGGAAGGGGCATTCCAAAGATAGTTTGGGATAATGATGGCCCATTCCTACCAGCGAAGGTAACAGAGGAAGTTAAGCTGACCTCCTAACAACAGCCTACGCTGGTGCAAGCCCTCAAGCTTCGCAAGGGTGCCCTCCAGTAGTACCGTTGAGAGTGATACAACGTCAACCTCAGGTGCCATGGGATTCCCCTCTGCAACCACCTATGTAGATCCCTAGGAGTAGCAACTAAGGTTACCAACTCGTGTCAGAAGCCAGGCAGAACAGTCTTGAGGTAAGATCCAACAAGTAGGAGAGGGGGTATCTCTCTTCCTTGTCTTCAAAACCCCTCGTGCTTAACTCCCAGATCCAGAGCTTTCCTGGTCTCCCTAACACTATTGGATTTTCACTCACTATTCAGACTCCTATGTTTGACAGTTTAAATGGCCTTGAAGAGTTTTCTCTCCACTCGCCTAATCCAAGGCCCTAAAATATCCTAAAACTTGTTGGTGTGTCTAACTTGACAATTATAAAAAGTTCTAGTATATTTTAACTAGCACTTGTTTTTAAATGGGCTATTCTTTAAGTCAAGGGATAAGTGGAAATGAAACTAGTGGTGTTTTGACGCAAAAGAAATTAATAAAAACCAAACTATATGCAAATGCACTTGTTTTGTTTGTCGATGAAAGAAATTTCTACTAGGTTCAGAGGAACTTCAAAGAAAGCAACAAATTTTTCTTTTCTTTTCTTTTACTCAAGCTTCACACTCACAAAAATTAACAAAACTATGGATGCCTAAAAAGATGCACAAATTTACCCTAATGCAATAAGTACATGCTGATGCAAAACTCAAAACTACTCTTAAATCAAGGAATGAAAGTAACTTGTTTATCAATTTTAATTTGCCACTTAAAATGTTTAGATAGAATATAAGTTGTTGATGCTCATTTTCGCCCAAAAACTAAAAGCAAGTTTCAAGACAAACAAAAATTCACTTTCGCTCGCAAAAAGGAAACTAAATCAAAACAAGGTTTAAGAAAGCAAAACTAAGTTTTCAAGCAGTTTTCTTCAAAAGAAAAACAAAAAATGACTTTTCAAAGTGCTCTAAACAAGACTGAAACTTTATGATCGAAGAATAGACAACAAAGCACTTTTCAAGTTTGCAACACAAAACAGGTGAGAACTCACAAAAAAATCTGTTTCTAAATGCTCTTAACAATCAAAAAGTAGCAACAAGAGCTTGGCAAAAAACCAAAAGATTGAAAATACAACTTTCCAAGAAAGTGTGAATCAACAACTTTTGGAAAGCAAGAAAAGCATATGGTCACAAAGATATAGCTTTGACATGCAAACCAAAAAAAGTCACCAAAACAAGATTTGACACAAAGATTGAGATCAACCTTTCTGCCCTGACAAAACAGAGCAGCCAAGACTTCTAGCAAGAAATCTTGTGTGCTTAACAAAAACAATGACGCTTGCAATAAAACAAATAAGACCAACACTTTCCACAATCAGAGATAATTTGAAATCAGATACTTGCTGTAAAACTAAAGTCTGACACAAAAAAGTAACTGTTCAGCACTGAATCAGACCAGCAGACAGACATTCAGAAACAAAAATATTTGAAAAATCTTGAAAATTATAAGATATACGCGACTGTGTTAATGCAAGCTGCATGTATACGCGACTCGGCCTAAGGAAACATGGGTATATACACTTCTGTAAACTAGAAAAACAGCGTATATAAAAGATTTCAAAAAAAACAAAAAATAGTCTGAAGAAACTGATCAAAATTACAATTCAAGTTCCTACAGGAACAGACTACACAGTGATAGCAAGCAAATAGATAGTTGGGCCCTGATTAGCTTGAATAAACCTAAACTAGGAACAACAATATTGTTGTCCCCAGTGGAGTTGCCAATTCCGTTAAGGAATAAATTCCCTTAGGGTCTTAGGTTGATACCCTAGCAGATCAGAGGTTATCTACACAGAGAAACACGCATTCCACACAGCTGTGATGCTAATATAAACAAACTCTACGATGAGAGGTGTACCTAGGGGTCCTTCGTTTGGGAAGATCTAGCCAGGGTCCAAACCCCCTTGGAGTTCCTTTTGCTCCTACAACTTGCAAAATAATCAATTCAAGAAAGTACAGCAGTATATGGACCAAGCATCATAAAGAAATCACCTTCATAGCATATTGAAAGGTAGTTAGTTATACAATTAAAACAACCATTAATATGTGAATCATAACATTGATATCATAAACATGAAGAAGATTTATATCAAGAACAAAGACAAGTGTTTCTTTTATTATAGATAACTGAAGTACAGAAATGATTTGGATTTAAACGGGAACGAAACAAATTATAAAGATAACCATAAACACAGAGATGCAGCGGAAATAATACTTCATTTCATTAATGTAAAATACTGAAATATGCCTACAAACAAGAATGGAAATAAACCAGCTAGGGCGATGGTATCTTATCTCTGAGAAGAGATGTGGTGGCTACATGCCTCTGAACTGTCTTACAATGAGGCTCAAGGACCTTTTTATTATTGAACAATAAGATAAAACCCTAAACAACCAAAACCCTAACCCGAGGAGATGTAACACCAAGAGTTTGTGGGCCCCGTTGGTGAGTTGGACAACCAACTTCCTGGGGTCACAAATTGGTCATATTATCTCTGTTTGACGCACATGATAGCCCGTTGGAAAGATCTCTCCGAGGACTACGACGGAAAAGACAATTTTAGATCGAAATTCAATGGCAGTAGATTTCCCAAAAAACGTCGTTTAGGGCCTCAAAACGGCTCCAGAAGTTTAGGACCCAAAAAACTGCTAAAAATAGTAAACTGTGTTATAATTAAGGAAACTGAAAAACTGAAAGAAGCACTGGTGCGGATCCAAGTGGAATTAGCGGGTGGCCACCAATATCCACCTGGATCATTCCTCTCCCCTTAGGAAGCAATGGCCCCCATTGCGTTGAGTTCCTCCATGAGATGAGGGAACTTCTGCTGAACTTTTTCCCTAGTGAGCCACTTACCCTAGTGAATGAGTTGGCATGCTTTGACAACTCGATACAGTTGGAGATTCTGCTGGCGAGTGTGCTTGATCTATGTGTCCATGATCCGATCAGTTGCAACTTGTTCCATGCAATCTAGATTTAACTCTGTGGGTGTGAGTTGTTCTGCAATGTCGGATGTGTCTAGTAATGGTGGAAAGTATGGCCGAAGGCGGTCCACATTGAACACTGGGTGCAGGCCAAGGAATGGGGGAATGCTGAGCTCAAATGCATTGTCTCCCATAGCCTTGGTAATGGAGTAAGGACCATATCAGAGTGGTTTGAGTTTCTGATAGGCTCCGGTAAGGCATTCCTTTTGCAAATGCAACAAGACTTTGTCACCCACCTGAAACTTGTGTGGCACCTGATGTTGATCATGTCACTGCTTGTACTTGCCATTTGATTTCTCCAGAATGTCATGGACCTGCTAGCGAATATGTTGGATGTGCTCAATGAAGTTGTTTGCCTTATCTGTTTCGAACTAGACATGAGCCGAATCTGCTTGAGTAGCTTCAAATAGCATGGCCACATTGATGGGACATAGTGGCTGGAATCCCAAGCCCACCTGAAAAGCGTTGTGGTCAGTCGAGCTATGAAGAGCCCGGTTGTAGTTGTGTTGAACGTAGGGGAGGCTCTCGTCCCATGTGCATGGATGCGTTGAGTTGTACATGCGCAGAATGTGTGCGATCATCCTGTTGACGACCTATGTCTGGCCATCAGTTTGAGGATGGAAGGTTGTGGACTTAGTGAGTTTGGTGTCCATCATCGACCAGAGACTGACCAAAATGTACAGAGGAACCTGTTGTCCCGATCTGAGATGATAGACTGTGGGATCCCAAAGTGTACCCACACTCATTTAAAGAAGAGTTTAGCAGTGGCTTCTGCTGTGATATTCTTCTCACAGGCTGCCATAATGGCCATCTTAGAGAACCTGTCGACGACCACAAAAGCACAGTCATTTCCATGCTTAGTGGAAGGAAAGCCTAACATGTAATCCATGGAGATGGATTCCCAAAGTCAACTAGGGGTAGACAGCAAGGTATAGAGGCCTTGCTTCTTGATGGTCGGTTTGGAAATGGCGCACGCAATGCATGATCTAATGTACTTCCCGACATCCTATTGAAGATTCGACCAATAGAAATACTTTTGCAGTATTGCCACTGTTTTTTCGACCCCGAAATGCCCAACAGCCCGACTGTAGTGTGCTTCCCAAATCATCTTGGCATGCTTGCTTGAAGGAACACAAAGGTGACCCAGGTGGCATAACAAGTCATCCTGGAGGTGAAAATCTGGAACATGCTGACCCTCCAAGAGTGTCTGGTATGTGTGGCTGAATTCTAGGTCGCTTTTGTAGAGCAGTGGCCAATCAGAAGTCTTGTGCCCACAAGAGTTGAGCACGGTGGTTAACGCCATGATCGGTGGTCGACTGAGGCAATCTGCAACATTATTGGTGCTGCCCTTCTTATACTTGATATTCAAATGGAATTATTGCAGGTATGTGGACCACTTCTGATGGTGATCATTCTGCAATTTCCCTTGGGTCTGTATGAACTGCAGGGGTCAGTGGTCTATATGGATGATCGTTTCCTTCCCCAAAATGTAATGCTTCCATTGTCGGCAAGCCTGCACAATGGAATACATCTCTTTGTCATAAGTGGGATACTTCCATACTGTGTCTGAAAGTGTCTCACTGTGATATGCCACTAGATGCCCGTGTTGAGTAAGGACTACCCCAATAGCATAGTCAGAGGCATCTGTCTGGACCTCAAATGGTTGTTGCAAGTCTAGAAATGCAAGAACTAGTGCTGAGCAGAGGTAATCTTCCAACTTTGTGAATGCCTTCTGTTGATATTCGGACCAAAAGAATTTTGCTTTCGCTCCTTCATTGGTGACTTGACTCAAGGGCCAAGTGATATGAGAAAATCCCAACACGAACCTGTGGTAGAAGTTGGCAAGGCCTAGAAAGCTGCGAAGCTCTATCAAAGTGGTTGGAGATGGTCAATCCCGAATGACTTGGATCTTGGCTAGATCCACATGCACCCCCCGTTCATTAATAATGTATCCCAAATACTGAACCTAGGTCATGCCAAAAGTGCATTTCTCCAAATTGGCACATAACTTGTGTTTCCGCAGTGTTTGGAGAACCTGTTAGATGTGGTGGAGGTGCTTTTCCCAACTCTGGCTAAAGATCAAGATGTCATCCAAGTATACCACTACAAATGAGTTGGTGAATGGCCATAAGATGTCATCCATTAGCCTCATGAAAGTTGTAGGAGCATTCATCAATCCAAAATGCATAACCAACCTTTCAAAAAGGCCCTCCTTGGCTTTGAAAGTAGTCTTCCACACATCTTTGATTGGTACCTGGTGATATCCTGACTTCAAGTCAATCTTGCTGAAATATTTTGCCCCCTTTAGTTGGTCCAGGAGGTCATCAATCTGTGGGATTGGATACCTATTATGGACAGTGTTCTTTTTCAGCACCCGATAGTCAATACAAAGTCTCCAAGTCCCATCCTTCTTATGTACCAGCACAATTAGGCTCCCACAGGGTGATGAACTCGGATGGATGTGACCTTTTTGCAGCAGCTCCTGAATCTGCCTCTTGATTTCATCGTTCTCTAGAACAGAGCGCCGATAGATTAGTCCATTGGGCAGTGGTGCACCTGGGGTCAGATCAATGGAGTGCTTGACCTGACAGTGCAGAGGAACCCCTATGGGGGAGGTGAAGATGTCCTCGTACTCCTCCAGGACCTTGTCCATCTATAGTTGTTGTACGGAGGGGCCCTGTCTGGAGGTCGTGGCCACCATCTTCTTCTTTTATTGAGGGCGTATCATCAGGAAAAAAAATTTCATGGTTTTGGAAATGAGCTTACTGCATTGTTTTGCAGTAACCAAAGAGATGGCGATAGGCGGTGCTACCTCTGGTATCCTGTAGAACTTATTTCCCAAAGTAACAATAACAGCACAGGGCCTTGATTCATACATAGCATGTCGCTTCCACAAGTATGGTTGTCCTAATAAGACATCACAAACTTCAATGAGAGTAATGTCACACAATACCTCATCCGTGAAGGGCTTGATGTTGTATGGAAGGTGACACTGCTGGCTCACGCGAAGATCCCATCCTTGGTGCAGCCCTCCAATGGTGTATGGTTGTGGATGTGCTATGGTCGGTAAGCCTAGCTGCTTCATGACCTCTACCGAAATGAGGTTATTTTGGCTCCTGCTATCGACAATGAACTGTAGGGGAGCCCTTTACCCACATCTGGGAGTGGAAGAGACACTCCTCCTCCTCTCGATCTTTGGGTTCCTCCTGTTATGCTCCTATACCAATAGGTGTCATATTTCATGATTGACATTGATGAGCTCTGAAATATGTTCATACCTTCTCTTGTTGCAAAGGTTTTCCATATTGTCAAAAAATCAAAAAATCAAAAAATGTAAAGAGGGTATGCCCTAATAGAAAAATCAAAGGGCAAAAATAATAAATGGTCAAAAAAGTGAAAGAAATGAACCCCAAACAAAAAGACCAGGAAAGTGTGCAAGTCCAAAATGCCACTACTAGTTTGTTTTTTGCAACAATCTTATTGTGTTCAACTTGTCGATTTATGCCACCATTGATGAATGACCAAACTGTTCAATCTTGGCAGATAAATAGATAAATAGAGAAGCAACAGAGCTTTACAGTTAAATCTAATCCCTTGGATGTTATAACTACAGACTTAGGTAGGCTTACCATGAACAGACAAAATACGGTGATGAGGATTTGCCAGTCCAAGTGCACCCAAAGAAAGAATAAAAAATACTAGGCCAAGTAGGCAAGGTAGGTACAATGGTGTTGTAGAATGATACTTGTGATAGATTTTGTCTCCACATGTGTTAACCTTTACTTTAATCACAAGTGCCATGGTGGATATTACACTTGATGCAGCTCAAGTGAGACAAGGTTTCATGACTAACTCCTCTTCATACTTTTCCCTAAAAATCATTCACTTACTTCCCCAAGGATATTTAGATCTGCTTAATATCACTCATAAACCACTCATTTCATTTTGTAATAACTCCCTAAGTAAAAACTCTATTTTACTTAGGAGATTGCACAAATATCATATAAACCCTTGTTTCTACTTCAAAGCTTAAGTTAACATGAAAGGACAGTTGTTTCTAACTTAGCGCTGGTTCATTACATTTTTTCATATTAACTATTAACTTTATTTATATAAATCCCACCTTATTCCCAATCCCGTATTGTATGTAAATACTTTAAAAATCCTCGAATATTAATACTTCCCTCCCTAGTCAAATACGACCATAGTTATAGTTCAAAAGGGATTGGTGAATTTATTTGAAGTTCATTAAGAACCCTCCCCGCGTGCATCATGGAATTAATTAACCTCTGGTTAATTAAAAACCAATCAACCCTGACCAACGAAATTTCCCCCGATACATTTAAAAATACTTTAATATATCGGGCCCACAGTATTAACCTCCTGCCATCTTTGAAGCCCGTCTACCATCAGATCTTCGCCCATCCATCTGACGGTCAACGATCGTTTCGCTACCACCATAACCGCCAAACATTAACGCGCAGGGAACCGGTGGTTTTGTTGCCGTACCAAGGACACGTGTCACTCACTCAACCTGCTCGCTTGTCCCCCATCCGAAACCACCCTACCCCAAAAGCAGGGCAGGGAAAACCTCTTACAACCCTCCGCGTGACGACAAGACATCCCATCACCCTGACGTCAGCTGCTCAATAAATGCCAAAATCCCCCGCCAAACCAATATTTCGTTAAAACCACGAGAAAATGTCATTTTCACCATTTTTCCTTGCAAACAGTGTTCCATGCAAAACACGTCCAGTTGATTGCACAAGCATTTAGTCCACCACTCGGCCAGAGAAACCACAGCAATGTGTTTTGCCATCAGTCATTTGAACCTGCAATTGCACAGTTTGTCTCCTTAAGCCAGGTATTTATCCATTTGACCAAGTTACCCTATAATTTCGATTTTCCACTAAGAATTTTACCTAAAGGCGTCGAATTCAAGTTCAAATCATTCTGAAACTTCATAAAAAGATACCCAAGACTACTGTTTACTCCATTGTTTCCACAAAAGCCCGAATTCTAGTTTGAAAACACAAGAACCAAACATGGAAGCTCCCGTAGCCCTAAACTTCGCACCTATGAATGCACCTCATAAAGACTTAGACTATTTACCCTTGGCCGACAAAGACTTCCAAATAAAAGATTTGTATGGAAATATGAACCATCTTCAAGCCTTCTGCCAAATTAGGGATAGCTATCGACACAACTCTGATGTTTTTGGGTTATGGGAATCTAACCTCCCCATGTATTTCATTCCCTCAGTTTGTGTTTTCCCAGATATCATTCATTAGTGTTGTGCCAACTATGACCCTGTCCATAGAGCAGTCATGTCCCCGTCCCAAACTGTTCTTTTTCACATAACTGCTGAATCCATTAATGAGATGATACATTTCCATTCCACTTAGCCCCTGGCTCATCTGTTCATGGGGTATCTACTTCAAAAATCTTCTCAATTGTCCAGCTCAGAGATAACCCGTATTGCTCATATGTTCATGAAGACAAACCACCAACCCCAAGGCCCACCTCCCTATCTACAAAATTGTTTCACTGATACTGGCAAACTTATTGTGGACATGATATCCCTGATCTTGGGATTTAATACCAGTGAGTATGTTGATGAGATCACCCTAGTTCTACTGTCAATATTTACCCTAGGACAACCCCCTGTTGTCAAATATGACTATGCCACTTTCATTGCCAATAAAATCCATGATCAATTATTGAACCTGGATAGAGGAGTCTTCAAGTACTCATCTTTCATAGAACACCTTCTGTTATATTATCATCCAGACAGTTTTTCTTTCCCCATCAAGAGGTTGGACTCAAAGGGAAATCGAAGGTCTGTGATATTCTGGACCTCATTCTTCCATAATACCTTTGAGTGCCCTTATACCTATAATGAATTCATTGACTTGTTTCTACATAAAGCATCCATTCTGTTGATAGGAGCTCCTCCTCCTAGAATCTCTGGTGACATGAAAAATATTATGTAGCTCTCCAAACAGTATATTATAGGTGATTGGTACCTGTACCAAAATCACACAGAGATTAGAATATATGGGTGTGAGCTTTTCCCTTTCAAGCTGCCCAAATATGTGCCTATGAGAATATTTACATTAGAATATTTCAGGCATATCATCAGTGCAGACTTAACCTGCTTTTGTAATGCAAAGAAAAAGGCTTAGCTAAGAATAAAAAACCAGTTAGGCCCTTATCTCATCAATTCTAGAGATGTCTGGCAAGAAGATGACAAGATTTTAGGAGATCACCTGAAATTGAAGAAAAGCATTTGGTGGGTGCCATATGACCCAAATAGTTTCATAAGTGACAGAAGGGTAAGAAACAAAATATTTGTTTATGTAGATCATAGGATCCCAAAAATTGAACAGTATGAAAATCAAGAAGAATGGGTAGAAGGGACATTAATAGAATAAATTAGTGAATGGAAAAAGATGGAAAAAGCTATGAAAGATCTTGAAAAAAGCCTTGACCTGGACTCTTTTGAACATGTATCTTTCAAGCTGCCTCAACAATCAGAAGTTGGTACCTCCTCTACTGGAACTTCTAAGCAGCCTGCACAAAAAACCAGCATAGCAGTCACAGGGGCTTCAAAGGGCAAAGAGGTAGATACCACAAAGCATCCTATAGTGACAGACCAGCCAACAATGTCAAAAGAACAAAGTAAGGGGCAAATTGCTCCAGACCAAGCTAAAGCAACAAAAATTCCTGCATTACAGACTTCTCTAAATGAGGAAAGAAGCAAGAAAAGAGACAAGGAAGACCCCACACCTACCAATGGACCTGCAGAAGAACCAGGTGCAAAAAGGTAGAGATTGAATCCCCAATCTAAAGATGAAATTATTGAAGAGACCATTGACAGTCTAAGAGGTGAAAGGGTAGTTAACTAGCAGACTTCCTCGGTGATAGAAACATTAACTAGCTCACATAGGTAGGAGCTAGAAAGGCAGCACAGTGTAGAAGTTTCATCCACTAGGCCACAAAGCAAACAGACCTTGGACATCAAAAGGACATTCATAGAGATAAAGGCAAGGAATGACCCACTAAGGCTTCAAGTTTACAACCAGTATCTTAAGATGGCCCCCACAAACCAGCAGAGATTAATGTCAGCCTATGACATTAAAGAGAGCAAAATGATCATGAGTTACTTTAAGCCCAAGGTGCAACAACCACAGTCAGCAGCTGATTACATCACGACAAATTTGGAGGTCTTAGCCAAGGACATTCATCCTATGGACCAGATTGAGCTTCATAAACAGACTAGAGAGATGGTCTACTCCACATTGGCTGATAAAGCGATGTTGGCTCATAAATTACAAAACTCCTTCAACAATACCTCTGCTCAACTACATTTGGAGAAAGCTTCTTCACTGGCTAAAGACAACAGGATAAAACCTTTGGAGGAGATTATCATTGAACTAGGACATGACCCCAAAGATACTAAAGGCATAAAGGCACTAATGAAGAAGAAAGAAGAGGACATTGCCACCCTAAGAAAACAGTTGAAACTACTTCCCTCCATGCATCCACAGACTGCAGAAGTTGTACAACAGAAATCATAAGAAGACATGATGGACTTGCTCATGAAACTCAACGAAAGATTAATCGATACAGAGCAGGCACTGGAAAAGGAACTAAAGGAAAAGCATGGAGAATCCACCTCCCAGCCTCCTGAAATAATTCCTACAGTCTCAGCTGCAGCTCCCTCCACACTTGGAATAGCATTGGCTCCCAATGTTGCAGCATCTACAACAGAGGTCATCACAGGTACATCAGCAACAGCAACAACACCAGGCAGCAATACTAATATGAGCATAGGACAACTGATAAAAGCCATGGAAGAATTGAAACTCCAACTGTCTGAATTGAAACTAGTAAAAGAGAAATTGGCAAAATTAGAGAAGAATTATGACAAATCCAAGATGAATGTGGCAGAGAAAATAAAGGAGGTTAAAACATTAGAGAACAAAGTGAGAACATTAGAAAAGGATCTCACTCTGGATAAACCTCTAGCAGAAATCAAAGGAATTCTATGGGCCAACATCAATCAATCCCTTAATAATTTTTGGCAATCAATCCAAGCTATTTATGAGCAGATTGACTTAGTGAGAGCAGCCCAAGTGGAAATTCAAAAGACAAGAGCTTTGTTGGGGCAGATGACTGAACAAGCCAACTGGCTAATACATTTTTTGAACACCAAGACCAGCGAACAACTGGAAGAACTGGAAATCACAGACAGGACAAGCACCATTCTGGAAATCAAGAGAGTTATAACCAAGAGAACTCTCTTGCAAAATTTGGAAAGGAGATGCCAGGATATGCAGGTGGAAATTAATTCTTTCACAGAAAAATTCACAGTTTTGCATAATAAGGGTCTACCAAGTCCTTTAACAAGTAATGACTGGCTAATGAGACACACAGATTATGTACATAAATTGAATAAATATGTTGTTGATCAAGCTAGTGCATCATCAAGTGCTTCAGGAGTCAAAGCACTTCCATCTGGCCAAGTCCTCTATGATAACTTGGAGAGCTTATTTTATATTGAGCATGAAGTGAAACACCTATTCACCATCCAGCCTAATTTCTTCAGGTATACAGAGACTGATGAAACTTTAAGGAAGTTGCAAAGACATAAATTACCAGAATAGAAATGGTGGGAAGATATGCTAGAGATCTTGTGAAATTCTATTGGATGAAGAGTGTAAATTTTGGGCTATTTTTTCATGAGAAGATGAATAGAGATGAATAAAGGGGCAGACGGGTCAAAACGTATCAGATCAAAGTTGAAGAACATCTGACAAAGCTGGAACAGCTAGCACAAAGTACCAGTGGAAGACAGCGGTAAACCAACTCACAGGGCCTACCTCCAGCACATTTGACAAAGACAGAGTAGCCAACACAACATCAGTTATCTTTTCCCTGTTATCGAGACTATTTGTCTCTATCTTTTGTCAAAACGATGAGTCATTACTAGATATTATCTCCAGGAAATATTTTGTAAGATATTTTGTATAAATACCTCCCCAATCGAAGTATTTGGGGTTGGTGAGGCATTATTAGACTTCGTTGTAACATTGAGTTTTTGAATAGAAAGTTGTTGGAATCAACTGTTATTGGGTGAACTGGATGAAGAATTGAAGCAGAAGACCTGCCACAGGATTCTTGAATTGAGCATTAGAACAATAAGTCTCTTATATCTGTGTTTTAAATTTTTTCTGGTTCCTTATATAACCCGTGTTTCAAAATCTGAATGATAAAGATAAAGATTAATTCAGAATTTGCTTGAATGCACTCTACTTTCATGCGTTATCATTCTCTGTGTTTTCTTCAGAATTAGAATAAGCAGTGTAACTCTTAATTGCTCCTGTTTCCTAATTCTTTCATATTGATTATTTGTTAAAGAATTCTTAAATGCTCTTTAGTAGTAATCATCCGCTTTCCCTCTTTGAATAGCTTGAAAGATTCTTAACTGCCTTTCACCCAATTTGAACTCATTCCATCTGCTTCAGCTCTTTATTTGTTCCCTATCTGACTACCTTACCCTGTGGAACCATCTTCTGTTAAGAAACCAAATCCAGAAAGCCATCCTCGTTGACTCCATTAGCCCAATGGACTGTACTACTCAGTCTTACACCTTTGCTCTATTGAATCTCACCATCCAAAAATCAAACAAAACCCCTGAACCTCGTAACTAGCCTAATACCTTTCAAAACAAAGTTAAATCATAAAGAGAGAGCCCTCTCTAGATACAAATTGGCTAGATTTTGTATCTAAAAGATTGGTTTGTGGTTACCTCGGCCTCCTTTCCTTTTCTTACAACTTTAGGAAAAACTTGAGTGATAACATCATTGGCGACTCCACTAGAGAAGCTAAATAATTTGTTTGTTACTATTGTCTACTTTATAAGCTACATACAAAGCTTGAAGTTAGCCAAGTAGTCTTTGAAATGTTTTTTCTTTGCAAATGGCAGAAGTAAATGAGTGCTACTTCAGTCTATCTATGGTCTAGCTTATAGATTGGGTAGTTGGTTTCAAATACCTTATCAGTTCCCTTTTTATAAATCTTTAAGAAAGTTCACACTTCCCATATCCAAAGTCTCTTAAAGAAACTGTTAAAGTTGTAGTGTCAAACCTATTTACAGAAAACCAATAATACACCTAGAAGCCTAGCTTCAGAAATGATTTGTTACACCAGATCAAATCCTAATCCAAATCCACCACCAGTGTTTGAAAATCCTAATTTTATTCCTAGGATTCTTAGAAGACAAGAGAGCCAAGAAAATTTTGTTATTTCTCGGTCTCTATTCAGATCAAAATCCTGTCCTATGAGGTCAGTTCCCCTCGAGGACGAACCTTGTGCTCAGTATTTTGAAAGCTCTTCATTTGTGACTTTTTCTAAATCTGGGTTAACACACACAATTCAAGATCCAATATTCATTGAAAATTTACAGCTTGAAGTTGTTACTTCACATCTTGACAAACATCTGCAGGACTCCATCCAACCTGAGCTTACCTCTGAAAGAACACCAAATCTTGTTGTGATTACTACCCCTTCTCCAAGTTCACCATCAGCACCTCAGACTTCCCAGCCTAAAGCTACCCTTTCCACTACCCCATCTTCTATCCATATTCCCATTGTCATCCCTACAACACCAGTTGTCACATATATTCCTATTATCATGGAAAATAGATATGTTCCTTTGAACTTACCTGCCAATACAGTGGCTATGCCCCAAGACTATCAAAGTAAAATCACTCCTTTTGATGGTACAAGCACTTACACAGCTCAGTAACATACTAAAAAAATGACAGATTACTTTGAAATTGATGACGTTGATGCTGATGACGTTAGAATAAGGGTATTTGTTCAAATTTTCACTGGAGATGTTAGAACATGGTTTAGAGCCCTTCCTACAAACAGTATCAATGACTCACAATCTCTTTATCAGACCTTCTTGAACAGATGGGAAAAGAAAAAAGATACTCTCCACATTTTATCATAATATGAAGGCTTGAAAAGAGGTACCCAAGAAACTGTCCAAGATTATTGTACCGGATTCAATAACGTCTACAATGCTATCCCTCAAAATCTCAGACCTCCTCCAGACTTGGCCTTGATCAAATTCCCTAATGCATTTGATTCTGATATGGCATACCAACTTAGGGAAAGAGCTCCTAGAGACCTAGAAGAGATTCAAAGTATAGCTGTCAGTATTGAGGCCAATCTGATTTTTAAGCGAGCTAGAGCGAGAGCTGAAAGGAGGATACCTTTCAAAGAAGAACCTTCTGCCTTTGAACAGAAATTAGATGTTATTATTAAAGGAATGGATAGACTTGGTGATAGAGTAGAAACAATTGAGAGAAAATCCCCTTGGGATGGTCAACCAAGCAATACTGCGAGAAATCCAAATTTCAGAAAAAATCAAAATCCTAATACTGGAAAGGTTGGGCCTGACCAAAACATTAGCCCCCCATTCCAGGAAAATTATGCTAAAGCCTCAACTTCTGATGAAACACTAGAAGACACTCAAATTAACTTAATGGGCCTCAACAATGAACAACAAGTTTTCTTGACCCAATAGGACCAAGAAGCTCACACTCTTGAACAAATCCAAACTCAGTCAAGTGAATCATTTGATTTTAGAGAAGGATATGATTCAGCCATTTATGAATTCCACAAGCAATATAATCTGAGGAGCAGAAGAATAGATGTCCCTGAAACCAATAAGCAAAATGATGCCAGGCAACCCAAGAAAGCTAAGACCAAAAACCCCCCTGTACAAATCCTTCCTGGAACAGGTTCTAACCCAGACAATCCAATAGTTGAAGATGTATCAGATAATCAACAACCTAACAAACAACCTTCCACTTCCATTCTTCCTAACGGAAATGTGGAAGAACCTCCAAAAATTGATTTGGAAGCAACTTCAGCCCATAACACCACTCCTAAAAAAGAGAAAAACATAGAAAAGACAACAGAAAAAGGCAATCCCACTATCCAAAATACAAAAACTCAAACTAAAAAACCTTTCAATCTTGAGACTGAAATAGGAAAATTAAATATAGCCATTCCATTGTTAGAATTGGCTAAAAATGATGTCTACAGAGATCAAATTAGCAGATCACTACAAATTTCTGTGAACAAAGATTCGGTAAATGTTTTTGATGACCAACCTAAATTAATTTTTGGACCTGAGGTAAATGGAAAATCAGTAGATGGGGGTGTTCCTCCTTTCTATGTAAGTCTCAACATACATGATAAAATACTTCATAATTCCATGTTTGATTCGGGTGCTTCTCATAACTTAATTCCTAAATCTGTAATGGAGAAGTTGGACCTAGATATTACCAGACCATACAAAGACTTATTCTCATTTGACTCAAGCCAGGTAAGATGTCTAGGATTGATCAAAGATTTATGTGTATCACTAGTTCAATACCCTACCAAAACCATTTTAATGGACATAATGGTAGCTGATATTCCACCAAAATATGGCATGTTATTGTCTAGGTCTTGGGGTGCAAAGCTTCAAGGATCTTTACAGTTGAACATGTCCTATGCTACTATTTCAGTGTTTGGTCAACCAAAGAAATTGTACAGAGAAACTTTAATGAAATATGTGGTAAGTATCCAGGAGAAACCCCAAAATTTCCCTATCTACTCCATGCACTCTGACATGGACTCCTTCATTCTCTACAATACTGAAATTGATCCTCCAACTGAGATAAAAGGTTTGGCAATTGACAAGAAGAAATTTCAAACGAGAGGCCCAGTGTTCTAATTCAAGAATTTTCTGAGAACAATGATATACCAGACACTCAAGAGAAACCAGATGAAACCAAAGAATCATATCTTCCTATCAAGCAGATCACTGAGACCCTTGATACTAACTATGAACATGATATCCTTTGGTACTTAGAATTTGATGGTTCATTTAACAAATTAGGGGCAGGAGCAGGAATTTGGGTGCACAATCTTGAAAATGATCATGCTGAAGGTCATGCTTACAGGTTAAACTTTAAATGCACCAATAATATGGCTGAATATGAAGCCCTGTTGCTAGGACTTAAATTGATCAAAAGTTTAGGGGCAATCAGAATATCAGTTTTAGGAGATTCTGATTTAGTCATTCAACAGATAAAATGGAACTTCCTCACAAATGATCCTAATTAAGATCTTACAAAGGAATATCCATTGAGATTCTCAATACATTTCTTGAAACAAAGCTCGCCAAAATTCCAAGAAAACATAATTTGCATGCTCACAGCTTAGCAACCTTTGCCATCACTTGTAAATTACCATTTGAACCCAATCATCAGTTCACAGCTGAGATTAGACACAGGCCAGCCATACCTGATAATGTAAAGAACTGGCAAGTGTTTAACAATGATACTCAGATTAACAATTTCTTAACCCTAGAGGAAGAGTTTTCTAGCACTAATATAGACATAGATGCTGACAATGAGTTTAATCAAATAGATGAAATAGAAACAAACATTTCAGCAGAAAGTGCAACTCAAATGCTCCACCCAACAAAATTCACCAATAAAGAACTACGAGATCTCAAAGAAATAAACATCCAAGAGATTATCGAAGGAGAATCTGAAGTTATTAATTTGAAAGACAATCATTTGCCCCAAGGATTAACTCCTTTGGAAGATTTCTTTGATTTTAATGATATCCCAAAGAAACCTAAAATGCAACCTCCAAAAGCAGACATTGAAGACGGTAACATAAGAACTGAACAAAATCCAAAAATGATAAAATTGTCCAAAACTTTGCCCCCTAATCAAAATCTTAAGTATGTTGAATTGATCAAAGAATTCCAGGATGTTTTTGCCTGGAGCTATGAAGATCTGAAATCTTATGACACTTTTGTAATTCAACATAGAATATCCCTTAAGGAAAATCAAAAACCATTCAAACAAAAGCTCAGAAGAATTAACCCTGTACTACTCCCCTTAATTGAAAAAGAAATCAAACGGATGTATGAAGCAAGAATAATTGCTCCAATCAGGTTTTCAGAGTGGGTATCTAATTTAGTACCTACTAGGAAGAAAACAGGAGAAATCAGATTGTGTGTTGATTTAAGGAATGTAAATAAGGTTTCTTTAAAAGACAATTACCCGTTACCCAAGATGGACCACATTTTACAAAGGGTAGTAGATGCCTCCATAATTTCACTTTTGGATGGATTCTCACGCTTTAACAAGATTCTGGTCCATCCTAATGACCAGGAAAAAACTGCTTTTACAACACCATGGGGAACTTTCAAATATGTTAAAATGCCATTTGGACTTAAGAATGCAGGGGAAACCTTCCAACGAGAAATGGACATAGATTTTGCAAAAGAAATTCATTAATTTCTAATCATATATCTGGATGACCTTACTGTATTTTCTAAATCAGATCACCAACATTTAGATCATTTGAGACAAGTGTTTTTAAAATGTAGAAAGTATGATATTTCATTAAATCCTAAGAAGTCATTGTTTGGCCTAGAGGAAGGCAAATTGTTAGGCCATATCATCTCCAAAGATGGCCTCAGAATTGATCCTGCTAGAATAGAAGCCATTCTACAAATACCCTACCCTAGAAATGTCAAAGAACTTCAAGCTTTCTCAGGAAAAATCAACTTTTTAAGAAGATTCATACCTAATTTGGCCAAATTGATCAGATTGCTGAACAATATGTTAAAAAAGGATTCCAAGGTTAAATGGACATTAGAAGCCAAACAAGAATTTGAAGGAATTAAAATGGCTTTGACCAAAACACCAGTCCTTACAAGTCCAAAATTTGATAGAGACTTCATAATATTTTCATTTGCATCAGAACATACCATTGTTGTTGTTTTACTACAAAAAGATGTGAAAAGATGTGAAAACCCATAGCCTTTTCAGTAAGACACTTAGAGATGCACCACTAAAATACCAAATCATGGAAAAACAGGCTTATGCACTTGTGAAAGCTATTAAAGACTTCAGACTCTATATATTGTACTCCCATGTAATAGCTTATGTACCAAGTGTTGTGGTCAAAGACATCCTGACTCAGGATGGAATTGAAGGCAAACAAGGTAAATGGATAGCTAATATATTGGAGTATGATATTGAAATAAAACCTACAAAGCTTATAAAAGGACAGGGATTGGCTAAACTCATGACTGAAACCAACTTTCAAGCCCTGGATATCAATGAACTGGATAACGAACAGGAGATGGCGACTCCACAAATCAGTCAGACCTTCTTAGAATCACCTTGGTATGCTGATATAACTCATGTATTATTAAACCTGCAAGCTCCTCCAAGTTTATCTAGAACAAAGAAAAGGTTTTTAAATATGAAAGCTTCAAAACTTTGTATCTTAGATAACGCTCTTTTTTGGAAAAATCATGAAGGTATTCTATTGAATTGTTTAAAAAAAGATGAAGCTAACGAAGTCCTCAAATAATTTCATGTAGGGGACTGTGGTGGACATCTTTACTGGAAGTCAACTGCAGACAAAATCCTAAGGGTTGGATTTTATTGGCCCACCTTGTTCTCTGATGTAAAGAAATTTGTCACCACTTGCCACAAATGTCAAATTTTTTAAGGTAAGAGGAAACTTTTACCTCTACCCCTTAAACCAATTTCCACTGAAAAGCCCTTCCAACAATGGGGTTTGGACTTCATTGGGGAAATCCATCCTCCTTCTTCTGGCCAACATAAATGGATCCTCATTGCCACAAATTATTTCACCAAATGGATAGAAGCCATCCCTTCCAGACAAGCCAATGATACAGTGATTATAGAATTCCTAGAAACCAACATACTGTCTCGATTTGGTTGTCCTGAAAAGATCATAACTCACAATGTTGCTGCTTTCAAATCCAAGAAAATGATAAGTTTCTGTAATAAGTACCATATCACCTTAGGCCATTCCACAACCTATTACCCTCAAGGTAATGGTCTAGCTAAGTCCTCCAATAAAAGCCTAATCAATATTATTAAGAAATTGTTGGAAGAGAACAAGAAAAATTGGCACAAGAAGATTACAAATGCACTATGGGCAGACAGACTAACTACAAAGAGATCCATTAGAGCTAGCCCTTATGAATTAGTTTATGGCATGGAGGTTGTATTTCCTTCATCTTTAGGAGTCCCTGTAATTAAATTACTACAAGAAGCTCAGGTGGAACCCAATGACATTCAAAGAAGAATAAATCAAACCATCCATTTGCAGCAGACCAGAGAAGTGGTATACCAAACATCCCAAGTGCTACAAGAAAAACTCAAGAAAATATTTGATAAGAGGTCCAAGGAAGAAGATTTCTATCTTGGGGATAAAGTTTTAAAATGGGATTCCAGGAGAGAAGACAAAGGAAAACATGGGAAGTTTGACTTCCTATGGAAAGGACCTTTTATTATCCAGGCCTTGCAAGGGAACAATACTTACTTTTTGAAGAACCTAGATGGTACACAAACAGAAGAAGTGTCAGTTAATGGTCGAATACTCAAACACTACTTTGATCCAACTGTTTGATGCATTCTTGCTCCAACATGTATATACTATATCCTTGGTAATGATGAAGTTGAAGCCTGAAGAAAAGGCCCTAAGTTTCACAAGTGTAACGGTTGTAAATATAATAAAGCAACCAGTAGAAGAAGATTTCAGAGCACAGTCAAAATTATGGAGAAGGCTATCTGACCTGTTGTTCTTGACTTTCCACCAGGGAAAGCCATCCCCAAGTGGAGCCACTATTATGCTCCTATACCAATAGGTGTCATATTTCATGATTGACATTGATGAGCTCTGAAATATGCTCATACCTTCTCTTGTTGCAAAGGTTTTCCATATTGTCAAAAAATCAAAAAAATCAAAATATGTAAAGAGGGTATGCCCTAAAAGAAAAATCAAAGGGAAAAAAGAATAAATGGTCAAAAAAGTGAAAGAAATGAACCCCAAACAAAAAGACCAGGAAAATGTGCAACTCCAAAATGCCACTACTAGTTTGTTTTTTGCAACAATCTGATTGTGTTCAGCTTGTCGATTTATGCCACCATTGATTAATGACCAAACAGTTCAACCTTGGCAGATAAATAGATAGATAGAGAAGCAACGAAGCTTTACAGTTAAATCTGAGCCCTTGGATGTTATAAGTGCAGACCTAGGTAGGCTTACCATGAAAAGAAAAAGATGGTGATGAGGGTTTTCCAGTCCAAGTGCACACAAAGAAAGAAGAAAAAATGCTAGGCCAAGTAGGCAGGGTAGGTACAATGGTGTTGCAGAATGATACTTGTGATAGATTTTGTCTCCACATGTGTTAACCTTTACTTTAATCACAAGTGCCATGGCGGATATTACACTTGATGCAGCTCAAGTGAGACAAGGTTTCATGACTAACTCCCCTTCATACTTTTCCCTAAAAATCATTCACTTACTTCCCCAAGGATATTAAGATATGCTTAATATCACTCATAAACCACTCATTTCATTTTGTAATAACTCCCTAAGTAAAAACTCTATTTTACTTAGGAGATTGTACAAATATCATATAAAACCTTGTTTCTACTTCAAAGCGTAAGTTAACATGAAAGGATAGTTGTTTCTAACTTAGTGCTAGTTCATTACATTTTTTCATATTAACTATTAGCTTTATTTATATAGATCCCACCTTATTCCCAATCCTGTATTGTATGTAAATACATTAAAAATCCCTGAATATTAATACTTCCCTCCCTAGTCGAATACGACCATAGTTACAGTTCAAAAGGGATTGATGAATTTATTTGAAGTTCATTAAGAACCCTCCCCGCGCACATCATGGAATTAATTAACCTCTGGTTAATTAAAAACCAATCAACCCTGACAATGAAATTGCCCCCGATACATTTAAAAATGCTTTAATATATTGGGCCCACAGTATTAACCTCCTGCCATCTTTGAAGCCCGTCTACCGTCATATCTTCACCCATCCATCCAACGGTTGACGATCATTTCGCAACCACCATAACCACCAAACGTTAATGCACGGGGAACCGATGGTTTTGCCGCTGTACCAAGGACACGTGTCATTCACTGAACCTGCTCGCTTGCCCCCCGTCTGAAACCACACTACCCCAAAAGCGGGGCAGGGAAAACGCTTACCACCCTCCGTGTGATGACAAGACGTCCCATCACCCTAACGTCAGCTACTCAATAAATGCCAAAATCCCTCGCCAAACCAAGATTTTGTTAAAACCAAGAGAAAATGTCATTTTCACCATTTTTCCTTGCAAACAGTGTTCCATGCAAAACACAACCAGTTGATTGCACGAGCGTTCAGTCCGCCACCTGGCCAGAGAAACCACAACAACGCGCTCTGTCATCAGTCATTTCAACCTGCTATTACACAATTTGTCTCCTTAAGCCAGGTATTTATCCATTCAACCAAGTTACCCTGTAATTTCGATTTTCCACTGAGAATTTTACCTAAAGGAGCCGAATTCAAGTTCAAATCATTCTGAAACTTCATAAAAAGATCCCCAAGCCTATTGTTTACTCCACTGTTTCCACAGAAGCCTAAATTCTAGTTTGAAAACACAAGAACCAAACATGGAAGCTCCCGTAGCCCTGAACGTCACGCCTATGAATGCACCTCATAAAGACTTAGACTATTTACCCTTGGCTGACAAAGACTTCTAAATAAAAGATTTGTATGGAAATATGAACCATCTTCAAGCCTTCTGCCAAATCAGGGATAACTATCGAAACAAATCTGATGTTTTTGGGTTATGGGAATCTAACCTCCCCATGTATTTCATTCCCTCAGTTCATTTTTTCCCAGATATCATTCATCAGTGTTGTGCCAACTATGACCCTGTCCGTAGAGCAATCATGTCCCCGTCCCAAACTGTTCTTTTTCACATAACTATTGAATACATCAATGAGATGATACATTTCCATTCCACTGAGCCCTTGGCTCTTCTGTCCATGGGGTATCTACTTCAAAAATCTTCTCAATTGTCCAGCTCAAAGATAACCCATATTGCTCATATGTTCATGAAGCTATACCACCAAACCCAAGGCCCACCTCCCTATCTACAGACCTGTTTCACTGATACTTGCAAACTTATTGTGGACATGATATCCCTGATCTTGGGATTTAATACCAGTGAGTATTTTGATGAGATCACCCTAGTTCTACTGTCAATATTTACCCCAGACGGCCCCCTGATGTCAAATATGACTATGCCACTTTCATTGCCAATAAACTCCATGATCAATTATTGAACCTGGATAGAGAAGGAGTCTTCAAGTACTCATCTTTCATATACCACCTTCTATTATATTATCATCCAAACAGTTTTTCTTTCCCCATCAGGAGGTTGGACTCAAAGGGAAATCGAAGTTATGTGATATTATGGACCTCAATCTTCCATAATACCTTTGAGTGCCCTTATACCTATAACGAATTCATTTACTTGTTTCTACATAAAGCATCCACTCTGTTGATAGGAGTTCCTCGTCCTAGAATCTCTGGTGACATGAAAAAGATTCTGCAGCTCTCCAAACAGTATAGAATAGGTGATTGGTACCTGTACCAAAATCACAAAGAGATTAGAATATATGGGTGTAAGCTTTGCCCTTTCAAGCTGCCCAAATATGTGCCCATGAGAATATTTGCATTAGAATATTTCAGGCAGATCATCAGTGCAGACTTAACCCACTTTTGTAATGCAAAGAAAAAGGCTCAACTAAGAATAAAAAACCAGTTAGGCCCTTATCTCATCAATTCTAGAGATGCTAGGCAAGAAGCTGACAAGATTTTAGGAGATCACCTGAAATTGAAGAAAAGCTTTTGGTGGGTACCATATGACCCAAATAGTTTCATAAGTGACAAAAGGGTAAGAAATAGGCTGTCAGTTTATGTACATCATAGGATCCCAGAAATTGAACAGTATGAAAATCAAGAAGAATGGGTAGAAGGGACATTAATAGAAGAAATTAGTGAACAGGAAAAGATGGAAAACGTTATGAAAGATCTTGAAAAAATCCTTGATTGGAATCTTTTGGACAGGTATCTTTCAAGCTGCCTCAACAATCAGAAGTTGTTACCTCCTCTATTGGAACTTCTCAGCAACCTGCACAAAAAACCAGCACAGCAATCACAGGGGCTTCAAAGGGAAAAGAGGTAGATACCACAGAGCATCCTATAGTGACAGACCAGCCAACAATGTCAAAAGAACAGAGTCAAGGGAAAATTCCTCTGGACCAAGCTAAAGCAACAGAAATTCCTGCATTACAGACTCCTCTGAATGAGGAAAGAAGCAAGAAAAGAGACAGGGAAGACCCCACACCTATCGGTGGACCTACAGAACAACCGGGTGCAAAGAGGCAGAGATTGAATCCCTATCTGAAGATGAAATTATTGAAGAGACCATTGACATTCTAAGAGGTGAAAGGGTAGTTAGCCAACAGAATTCCCCAGTGATAGAAACATCAACTAGCTCACATAGGCAGGAGCTAGAAAGATAGCACAGTGTAGAAGTTTAATCCACTGGGCCACAAAGCAAACAGGCCTCAGATATCAAAAGGACATTCACAGAGATAAAGGCAAGGAATGACCCACTAAGCCTTCAAGTTTACAACCAGTATCTTAAGATGGCCCCCACAAACCAACAGATATTAATGTCAGCGTATGACATTAAAGAGGGCAAAATGATCATGAGTTACTTTAAGCCCAAGGTGCAACAACCACAGTCAGCAGCGCATTACATAAGGAAAATTTGGAGGTCTTAGCCAAGGACATTCATCCTATGGACCAGATTGAGCTTCATAAACAGACTGGAGAGATGGTCTACTCCACACTGGCTGATAAATTGATGTTGGCTCATAAATTAAAAAACTCCTTGGACAATACCTCTGCTCAACTACATTTGGAGAAAGCTTCTTCACTGGCTAAAGACAACAGGATAAAATCTTTGGAGGAGATTATCATTGAACTGGGACATGACCCCAAAGATGCTAAAGGCATAAAGGCACTAATGAAGAAGAAAGAAGGGGACATTGCTGCCCTAAGAAAACAGCTAAAACTACCTCCCTCCATGCATCCACAGACTGCAGAAGTTGTACAATAGTAATCAGAAGAAGACATGATGGACCTGCTCATGAAACTCAACGAAAGATTAACTGATACAAAGTAGGCACTGGAAAAGGCACTAAAGGAAAAGCATGGAGAATCCACCTCCCGGCCTCTTGAAATCATTCCTACAATCTCAGCTGCAGCTCCCTCCACACTTGGAACAACATTGGCTCCCAATGTTGCAGAATCTACAATAGAAGTCATCACAGGTACATCAGCAACAGCGACAGCACCAGGCAGCAGTACTAATATGAGCACAGAACAACTGATAAAATCCATGGAAGAATTGAAACTCCAAGTGTCTCAATTGAAATTGGTAAAAGAGAAATTGGAAAAATTAGAAAAGAATTATGACAAATCCAAGATGAATGTGGCAGAGAAAATAAGGGAGGTTAAAACATTAGAGAACAAAGTGAGAACATTAGAAAAGGATCTCACTCTGGATAAACCTCTAGCAGACATCAAAGGAATTCTGTGGGCCAACATCAATCAATCCGTTAATAATGTTTGGCAATCAATCCAAGCTATTTATGAGTAGATTGACTTAGTGAGAGTATCCCAAGTGGAAATTCAAAATACAAGAGCTTTGTTGCGACAGATGCCTGAACAAGCCAACTGATTAATACATTTTTTGAACACCAAGACTAGCGAACAATTGGAAGCACTGGAAATCACAGACAGGACGGGCACCATTTTGGAAATCAAGAGAGTTTTAACCAAGAGAACTCTGATGCAAAATTTGGAAAGGAGATGTCAGGATATGCAGGTGGAGATTAATTCTTTCACAGAAAAATTCACAGTTTTGTAGAATAAGGGTCTACCAAGTCCTTTAACAAGTAATGATCGGTTGATGAGACACACAGATTATGTACATAAATTGAATAAATATGTTGTTGATCAAGCTAGTGCATCATCAAGTGCTTCAGGAGTGAAAGCACTTCCATCTATCCAAGTCCTCTATGATAACTTGGAGAGCTTATTTTAAATTGAGCATGAGGTGAAACACCTATTCACCATCCAGCCTAATTTCTTCAGGTATACATAGACTGATGAAACTTTAAGGCAGCTGTAGAGACATAAATTACCAGAACATAAATGGTGGGAAGATATGCTAGAGATCTTGTGAAATTCTATTGGATGAAGAGCATAAATTTTGGGCTATTTTTTCATGAGAAGACGAACAGAGATGAATAAAGGGGCAGACAGGTCAAAATGTATCAGATCAGAGTTGAAGAACATCCGACAAAGCTAGAACAGCCAGCACAGAGTATCAGTGGAAGACAATTGTAAACCGACTCACAAGGCCTACCTCCAGCACATCTGACAATGACGGATTAACCAGCATAGCATCAGTTATCTTTTCCCTATTATCGAGACTATTTGTCTCTATATTTTGTAAAAACGATGAGTCATTACTAGATATTATCTCCATGAGATATTTTGTATAAATACCTCCCAATCAAAGTATTTGGGGTTGGTGAGGCATTCTTAGACTTCGCTGTAACATTGATTTTTTTAATAGAAAGCTGTTGGAATCAACTGTTATTGGGCTAACTGGATGAAGAATTGAAGCAGAAGACTTTCCACAAGATTCTTCAATCGAGCATCAAAACAATAAGTCTCTTATGTCTATGTTTTAAAGTTTTTATGGTTCCTTTTATCACCCATGTTTCAAAATCTGAATGATAAAGATAAAGATTAATTCAGAATTTGCTTGAATGCACTTTGCTTTCATCTGTTATCATTCTCTATGTTTTCTTCAGAATTAGAATAAGGAGTGTAACTCTTAATTGCTCTGGTTTCCTAATTCTTTCATATTGATTATTTGTTAAAGAATTCTTAAATGCTCTTTAGTAGTAATCATTCGCTTTCCCTCTTTGAATAGCTTGAAAGATTCTTAACTACCTTTCACCAAATTTGAACTCATTCCATCTGCTTCAGCTCTTTATTTGTTCCCTGTCTGACTACCTTGCCCTGTGGAACCATCTTTTGTTAAGAAACCAAATCCAGAAAGCCATCCTCATTGACTCCATTAGCCCAATGGACTGTACTACTCAATCTTACACCTTTTCTCTATTAAATATCACCATCCAAAAATCAAACAAAACCCCTAAACCTCATAACTAGCCTAATACCTTTCAAAACAAAGTTAAATCATATAGAGAGAGCCATCTCTAGATACAGATTGGCTAGATTCTGTATCTAAAAGATTGGTTTGTGGTTACATCGGCCTCCTTTCCTTTTCTTACAACTTTAGGGAAAACCTGAGTGATAACACTTCCTTCTGGATCTTCGTGGTGGCAATGGTGGCATTGGGCTCCGCATCGATAATCTGCTTCCCTTTGTCATTCCCCTTATCGGGTTCTAACTCAGAGTCAGAACATGCATCTGATTTTGAAACATTTAGCTCGGCCACCAGTGATTTCTTGGCCCGACACTCACTTTTGTTGTGAGTGGAGCTCTTATGGGACTCACACCACTTTCCTATGTCCTTTTTCATCTTCGCGGCGTTGTTCTTTTCTTGCAACTTTGGCGGTTTGTCTTGGGCCACCCCGCCTTGGCTTTGTCCTTTGTTCTACAATTTGGGGGCACCTTTCCCTTGTTTCGGATTCGCAGACTCAAAGTCTCGCTTCTTCTGTTTAAACGTTTTCTCGACCTTGACGGCATATCGGTATGCCATGCCAAGCGAGGAGATGTTCAGGAATTCTATTTCTTCCTGGATGTACTTGTGCAGGCAACCACGGTATTTGAGTACCAAATTCTGCTCTGTATCCTTGATACCCAACTTTGTGCTAAGGGTATGGAAAATATTGCTAAACTCTAGTATGTCTTGGTCCCTTCCCTACCGCAGCATGGTCCACTTTATGTATTGAACCTCATAGCTTCTGATAGGGTAGTATTGCTCCTTGATGGCATCCCGGAATGAATTCCAAGTCAGTGCGACTGAAAATAGTGAGCCTGTACTTCATCCTTCTGCTCTCAGTAGGTTTCCCACCAATCCTTGACGTGGGGGGCTGCTTTGAGAAGAGCGAAAATAATCTTTTCCCCACTAGAAAAATCATGAACAGAAAAATAACCCTCTAGCACATTTAACCATTTATTGATAGCATGTGCATCTATCTGACCCTCGAATATGGGGATTTCAAAATTAACTTGTACCTTAAATGGTGTGGTGTTTCCAGAGTTGTTGTTAGAAGCCGATGCGTTGCCCCTAGGTAGCCACTGAAGGATCTGGGCAAAGTTGTCCATCATCGTATTCCTTTGTCACTCAAGGGCTTCTTCAAGCAAGATTTTGATAGGATCTCCTACCCCCTCGTCTTTCTTTTCTTTCGCCATGGGAGGCCGTCGGGATTTACGAGGCTAGTCTTGAAAAGGTTCAACCAGTTCAAGCCCTAACTCCTTATATCCTGACCTTGTTGGGGACATGCAAAGAAAAAAAAAAAAAAGAAAAGAAGACAGCTCTGATACCACTGATCTGGATTTAAATGGGAACACAACAAATTATAAAGATAACCATAAACACAGAGATGCAGTAGAAATAATACTTCATTTCATTAATGTAAAATACTGAAATATGCTTACAAACAGGAATGGAAATAAACCAGCTAGGGCGATGATAGCTTATCTCTGAGAAGAGATGTGGCAGCTACATGCCTCTCAACTGTCTTACAATGAGGCTCAAGGGCCTTTTTATTATTGAACAATAAGAGAAAACCCTGAACAACCAAAACCCTAACCTGAGGAGATGTAACACCAAGAGTTTGTGGGTCTCGTTGGGGTGAGTTGGAAAGCCAACTTCCCAGGGTCGCGAATTGATCATATTATCTCCGTTTGACGCGCATGATAGCCTGTTGGAAAGATCTCTTCGAGGACTACGATGAAAAAGACAGTTTTACACAAAAAAATTCTGGAGGTATATTTCCCAAAAAACGTCGTTTAGGGCCTCAAAACGTCTTCGAAAGTTTAGGACCTAAAAACTGCTAAAAATAGTAAAATGTGCTATAATTAAGGAAACTAAAAAATTGAAAAAAGCACTGGTGTGGATCCAAGTGGAATTAGTGGGTGGCCACCAATTTCCACCTAGATCAAGAAAGGAATGATTTCACCTGAGTCGTCCTTTCGCAGGCTCCAAGCGGAACCGTCCTCCGGATTTGTCTAGTCGCCTTCAACAAACTCCTTCCATGACTTACTTCATGATATCTCAAGTAGTAGAAAGACATCATCACACAAGGAAACAATGGTTTCCTGCAAATGGGGGAAGTGTCAGAAGCACTAGGATCTTCAGACCTGGTCAGGGAAAATCTCAGCAGAGTGATCTTTCTCTCTCTTCTCTTCTCCCTTAGGCCTTCCCATTGAAGCCTTTTTATACTTCTCCCAAAGTAGTTTTTTAGTTGGGAATTCGTTGGGAACAGTTGGGCCACGGGCACTAATAGGTAATCAACAGGTGAAACCTGTGATCTCCACCCGAAATTAAGGAGCTTTATTTTTTTTAAGTGTTTTAAGACATATACGCAGGTTGGGTATACATAGACCTGCGTACACACGCGTTTAGCTCAGGGCAATGTCATGTATAGGGAGTAAAACACTGTTTTTTAAATTTTGGACCAGGTCTAGAAGGAGGGGTTGCCCTAGGCCATGATTGCAGCATCACAAACATCAAGAGTGAGGTTTGGAGCTATAACAACTATGGCGCATGAAGTAGATGAAGAAATACAACACGTTGTATCAAAATTGCGAGACCAGGTGAAACAAATTTCGCTCTCACAAAGAACAATAAAAAATGAACTGGAAAATATGATGAATGAAAATAAGGAAGTAATAGAAAATAATATTAATCAAAATAAGGAAGAAATAGAAAATAATATGGATAGTTTAAAAGTAGACATGGAAGGTTTGAAGGAAGGTTTGACAAAGTTACTACGAGAAAGGCTTCCTAGTGGTCACAAGGTATTCCACGACACTCAAGATGAGAAAAAAAGGAACATGAATCATGATTTAAAAGAATCCAACTTTGGGTTGAAGACCAACCACATTCCAAACATTGATATGAGGAGGTTTGATGGCAAGGCTTAGGTAACATGGATACTATATATGGAGAAATTCTTTGATCTATATGATGTGCAACACACACAAAAGGTATGCATTGCATATTTATGTTTAGAATCAAATCGGATTTGTTCTCCTAAATAACTTATCACTTGGACATTTTTACAGATGAGTTAATAGCACATTATAAATATGCAAAGAACAATACATTCTTTAGCCAATTGATAAATCTCAAACAAAAGGGTTCAATAGCAGAGCACATTCAAGACTTCTAAAGATTTAATATCAAGGTAACTGATATTCCAAAGTAACATTTCATTGATGTCTTCATATGTACTTTAAAGGATAACATCCAACATGAAGTTTATCTTTGTCACCTTAATTCATTGGAGAATGCATTAAGGGTGGCAAGAAAAAGTTGAAAGAAAAATTATGGAAATAAGGAGGTATATCATTGAAAACTATAAATAAGGAAGTGTTGCTACTCCTAGACTCCCACCACCTAAAAGGTTGACACTAGAACAACTGAAGGAAAAAAGAGAAAAAGGGCTTTGTTATAGTCATGCTAGAAAATACACTAAAGGTCATAAGTGTACTGAGAAGAAATTGTTTTACATAGAATGTGAAAAGGAGGAACAAAAGTAACAAGAAACATAAAAAGAGGAAGATATGCTTTAGGAACCAACACTAGCGGTTGAAAAGAATAAATGAATCTCACCATATATTGTAATGAATTAGTGGGAAGTACCACTCCTCAAACTCTTAAGATAGAAGGATATATCAAGAAGAAAAAGGTAACAACATTGATTGATTTGGGTAGCACCTATTAGGGTCCTATAATTTATAGGATCTCAGGGTGATTGAGTATTTTATCTCAGAAATCTCATATTGTAAATAATTGTCAATCTGCACATGATTTCCAAAAGAAAAATAGAATAAAAATTAAAAGAGGGTATAAACAGAGAAAAAGGAAAACAAAAAAACATTGAAACAAAAAGAATAAAAGATAAAACCCCATCAAAGAGAGAAAAAATAAAAATAAAATAATATTGAAAGTGTTGCAAATTCAAATGCCACTACTGATAGACAGTTTTCTTCTTGATTGATAAAGAAAGGTTGTGTGCAACTTGTTTAAAATTCCACAATGACTATTTATTTGTTTGATCATACAATATAATCATGGTTAAACATGATTGAATTTCTATAAATTAAATTAGAGAATAAAGATTTTCCAAATAGTTTAATCTTGGTAAATCAGTAGTTAGGTAGAAAATGACATTGGTTCAATTGTTTAATCTGAATCAATAGGAGAAATAGGTGATAGGATTTAAGTAGTTTTTGATTTTCCATAAAAGAAAGTAATTATGGATTTTCTAGTCAAAATGCACCCCCTGAGAGAAAAATTAAAAATGTTAGCTTAGGAAAAATAGTTAAAGGGTAGGCAGAAATAGTATGGTTTTATAAATGTATTTATTTTCCCTTTATCGTAAGTTTCAAGGGCATTATAAAATTGTTTTGTCGCATATGATTTAACAGGGTCGCAATTAAAAGCGGCAAGATTCTCCACCTTTCCAAATTGACAGCGCTTAATTATCTTCGGCCCCCTTCTCTATCCTAGCTTTACCGTGAGGGGGAGGGGGTGTCCAAAAATGCGATATTCCCCACCGAGCCCCATCACCACATGGCCTCCTCTCTGAATTTCACACCCACCAACCTATACCACACACTGCTCCCTACCCCCTCTAAAAACCACTTCCCACTCATCCCTTTACCGTTGTCCCTACCCAACACCTCTGCCACTCCTATCCGGCCACGTATCCTAGTCGTTTCCCAATTAAATCCCTTCCCAAAAAATTATTGTTAAGAATTTAAAGTTTCCCTTCTGGGTAACCATTTCAATTCAATAGTCCCATGCCAATCCTCCAATGGAACCTGCCACTTCCTCCTTTAAAAACCCTAAACCAGTCTTCATTATACCTTTCACCTGCCTATCCTCTACAATTCACAGGTTTTTTCTGCAAGTGACTAGCTTCCAAAGATTTGCTGAAGCAGACCAATTGTCAGCATTCTTTTCCCCTATCCTAATGACTCACGACCTGTCATTGCTTTCCTGGTTAACATTTATTCCCAAATTCATATTTATCATTTACCAATAAAATATGCCTCCAAAGAAGAAGAACCAAGAGGACCATGTGAATCCATTAGTCCCTCCTGTTATCACCCTAAAATCTTTGTCTTTAAGCTTTGGTAAGTTGCCTTGTTTCTAATCATAGTCTTATAAGTTTTGAGTCATCTCATCACAATTAGTGTCATTCTCATTTACAAACCCTTCTTTTATTCATGGTGTTAAAGGGTCTCTAGGTCATTTCATGCTTTAAGAGTTAGGTCATAAGGTTAGAAGTGTTTCAAGGTCATATCTCTTTTCCATCAAAGTCTTACAGCCTCATTCCATGTCCTAGAAGCCTCACCATGAGTTTGGAAGTCATATCTCACATTAATTTGGAGAAATTTTCAAACTAGCTTCGAAATCACTAAACTAGGAGTTTTCGTAGCGCGCTACGAAACCCCTGTAGCAGCCTGTTTTAGCAGAAAAACTCTGTTTTCTGCTTTTACTAGTCAATTTCTAAAATCTTTCCTGAGCAGCGGAGAAATTAATTTTTCAAACTGAAAGAGGATTTTATTCCTAACATGCTTAACTACAAAAACCTCTTTCAGTTTATTCAAATTCATTCTAAGGTGGGCGGAATTTATGGTTAAACTTGCGCCACAAAACTGCTGAAAGTCAAGCTCTGTCTTCTGGTTTTAGCAGTCTTTTTCAAGATCAGTTTCTGGTCACATGAAAGGGTATTTTGGAATTATGAAGGAGGTTTATCTTCATCAACTCTCCTACTACAATAACGTATCTCAATTTCTTCATAAGTGTTTTCAGTTGGGAGATACTAAGATTTCATTGAGACCCTACTTTCAGAAAACGGATTTTTTCCTGTTTGCCACATGTTTTTCAAGGACATATTCTGAACAGCTGGAGGAATGTTTTTAAAAACCAGGAGATGTTTGTGTTCTAGACAACATGGGCTACAAAAACCTCCTTCAGTTTCGTAAAATGTGTCATGGATGAAGAGATAAAGGCTCTGAAATTTTCAAGGATCTAAACCTAAAAAACAGGGAAACATGTTCCCTAATTTCTAGGGTTTGTCATCAGCAGTTGGGTGACCACGTGGGAGGCTTCATCAAATTCGACTTCATGGAGTTTTAGGTGTCAAAGAATGCTTTAAATGCTTAGATAAGGTTTTTGAATCATAATAAGGAGTTACACTCCTAGTTGTATTAGGTCATTAGCACTCCTAGTTAACAGCTAGTTCTAATTAATGGTTTGTTTTATGGTTAGAATAGGTGTCACTGATGGAAAATTCGATTTCTCTTGATGAGGGATGATGGAATCCTATTTTTAAATGCTTTATATAGAGCATGAGGTCGAATTAGCAAAGGGTTGGAGACTTTTTGGCTCAGCTGCTGCTTTATGTGCAAACTGTGTATATTTTTAACCTAATGCAAATTTCTACTTAGACAACTCAAGATTCATGAAGAGCCCTTGTATGTTCTTGTTATGATGGCATTTTCCATACTTACATTGCAATGGTGTTTACTTATGATACTCAGAATTCATCACTGATGCTTTGACTTCCTTCATAGATAAACTTACTATGTTTCACTGTTTTGTATTGTCATTTTTACACTCAAACTCTATAATGCCTTGACTTCCATGCTAGGTAGAATGCTTTGGCTTCACTACTCAGGATTCATGAAGGATTTCTTATATTCAGAATGTGTGTTTTCCTTTCCTTAGTTTGTTTACAGTTGCATAGGTGTACAATCACTCAGAATTCACTGATTGTGCTCTGACTTCCTGTGTGCACTTATGAGTTGTGGTTCCATATGTGTGTTGTGTTCTGAATATTCAAACGTTGAATGCCCTGACTTCATGTTAAGCTGATCTTGTTGTGGTACTGAAACATACTTTGACTCCATAGCCCAATGGTAGCCAGCCTTCATCTTTCAACCTATAAACATATACAATTACAAACTATAGAGTTAGCCATCTATTCAAATCATTAATCAAAATCAATAACCCTTTGAGAGAGCCCTCTCAGGCTAAGGAGGCTAAGCCTTAGTCAAAAGTCTGGTTTGAAATAGTTACTTGAAATTAACCTGGCCTGCAGTCTTCCAGTGCTTGAATTTGAGATAACACCTCCATCTATAGACTTAGACCATATTCCATTACCTGATAGGGATTACAAGATCAATGAGACACAGTGTGACTGGGAATTGTTGGAACTTTATTGCTAGCTGGAGGATAAACATATTGATAAAACAGATGAAATTGGACTCTAGGATTCTAATCTTCCTCACTTATTTCCCCTTTGACCTTCCATTCCCCTGAATTCACCAAGAAATGTCAAGCTTTCTATGTTCCCAGCCAAAGATTCGTTATAACCCCATCTAGTCAAATCATTTTCTCAATCACTACCCAATCTATAAACCAGATGATGTTAGCTCCCCCCGTGGAAAACTGTTATGCAACCAACTCACAAAAAGATAAAAAAAGATAGATCAAGGCCTTAGAATTCAACCTCTTCGAGGGGAAACTCCTTTACATTACACAAATGAATGATTCTTTGATGATTCAAATTACAAAACCTCCTTTCTATATATAGGAGTCTAAGGAGTCACAATATAACCCAATGGACCTAACAATAATAATATAAAGCCACAAAAATAACAATAGAGGGATTCTATGGGGCACAGTAATAACAATATGGGGACAATAGGGGCACAACAATATTAATAAGGATACAACTACAATAGTAATGGGGTAATCACTAGTATTATAGGGACCTAACATGCCCCTCTCCTTCAAAAAAGTGTTGTCCTCAACGCTTGAGTAGTTATGGATGCTTCTATATAAAATTCCCATCTTCCCATGTGGAATCTTCAGCAAATAAGTTCTTCCACTTGATGAGATACTCTGAAATTGATCAATTTCATAGCTGTCGAGTTCTTGTTTCTATGACTACTTCCGATTCCACTATAATTTTTCCTTCCTCGTCAAGTTCTGGCAATATTGTTTGAACCATAGAAAATTTTAGGGGCGAATGTTCTCCCTTTGGCGAAATTAATGGGTTTTAAATTTTTAGTGGGCGAATATTTTGTATCATAGTACATTTTTACAAATCACCTCAAATAGCCCACCATATTTTAAGGGAGAG